>CAXAJV010000639.1:0-85000 GCA_963969225.1 Xylocopa violacea | reverse complement strand
GTAATATCACCTAACCTAACCCAACCTATCATCTCGGCGGTAATATTTGACAACATTCCTGGCGAGTTGGCCTCTACGTCTCCGTGTGACCTTCATATACATCAATAACGTAATATAACCTAACCTAACCCAACCTAACACCTCGGCGGTAATATTTGACAACATTCCTGGCGAGTTGGCCTCTACGTCTCCGTTTTTACCTTCATATACATCAATAACGTAATATCACCTTACCTAACACAACCTATCATCTCGGCGGTAATATTAGACAACATTCCTGGCGAGTTGGCCTCTACGTCTCCGTTTGACCTTTATATACATCAATAACGTAATATAACCTAACCTAACCCAACCTAACATCTCGGCTACAATATTTGACAACATTCCTGGCGAGTTGGCCTCTACGTCACCGTTTGACCTTCATATACATCAATAACGTAATATAACCTAACCTAACCCAACCTAACATCTCGGCGGTAATATTTGACAACATTCCTGGCGAGTTGGCCTCTACGTCTCCGTTTGACCTTCATATACATCAATAACGTAATATCACCTAACCTAACCCAACCTATCATCTCGGCGGTAATATTTGACAACATTCCTGGCGAGTTGGCCTCTACGTCTCCGTTTGACCTTCATATACATCAATAACTTAATATAAGCTAACCTAACCCAACCTAACATCTCGGCGGTAAGATTTGACAACATTCCTGGCGAGTTGGCCTCTACGTCTCCGCTTGACCTTCATATACATCAATAACGTAATATAACCTAACCTAACCCAACCTAACATCTCGGCGGTAAGATTTGACAACATTCCTGGCGAGTTGGCCTCTACGTCTCCGTTTGACCTTCATATACATCAATAACGTAATATAAGATAACCTAACCCAACCTAACATCTCGGCGGTAAGATTTGACAACATTCCTGGCGAGTTGGCCTCTACGTCTCCGTTTGACCTTCATATACATCAATAACGTAATATCACCTAACCTAACCCAACCTATCATGTCGGCGGTAATATTTGACCACATTCCTGGCTTGTTGGCATCTACGTCTCCGTTTGACCTTCATATACATCAATAACGTAATATAAGCTAACCTAACCCAAGCTAACATCTCGGCGGTAATATTTGACAACATTCCTGGCGAGTTGGCCTCTACGTCCCCGTTTGACCTTCATATACATCAATAACGTAATATAACCTAACCTAACCCAACCTAACATCTCGGCGGTAATATTTGACAACATTCCTGGCGAGTTGGCCTCTACGTCTCCGTTTGACCTTCATATACATCAATAACGTAATATCACCTAACCTAACCCAACCTATCATCTCGGCGGTAATATTTGACAACATTCCTGGCGAGTTGGCCTCTACGTCTCCGTTAGACCTTCACATACATCAATAACGTAATACAAGCTAACCTAACCCAACGTAACATCTCGGCGATAAGATTTGACAACATTCCTGGCGAGTTGAACTCTAAGTCTCCGTGGGACATTTATATGCATCAATAACGGAATATAACCTAACCTCACCCAACCTAACATCTCGGCGGTAATATTTGACAACATTCCTGGCGAGTTGGCCTCTACGTCTCCGTTTGACCTTCATATACATCAATAACGTAATACAAGTTAACCTAACCCAACCTAACATCTCGGCGGTAATATTTGACAACATTCCTGGCGAGTTGGCCTCTACGTCCCCGTTTGACCTTCATATACATCAATAACGTAATATAACCTAACCTAACCCAACCTAACATCTCGGCGGTAATATTTGACAACATTCCTGGCGAGTTGGCCTCTACGTCTCCGATTGACCTTCATATACATCAATAACGTAATATAACCTAACCTAACCCAACCTAACATCTCGGCGGTAATATTAGACAACATTCCTGGCGAGTTGGCCTCTACGTCTCCGTGGGACCTTTATATACATCAATAACGTAATATAACCTAACCTAACCCAACCTAACATCTCGGCTACAATATTTGACAACATTCCTGGCGAGTTGGCCTCTACGTCCCCGTTTGACCTTCATATACATCAATAATGTAATATAACCTAACCTAACCCAACCTAACATCTCGGCGGTAATATTTGACAACATTCCTGGCGAGTTGGCCTCTACGTCTCCGTTTGACCTTCATATACATCAATAACGTAATATAACCTAACCTAACCCAACCTAACATCTCGGCGGTAAGATTTGACAACATTCCTGGCGAGTTGGCCTCTAAGTCTCCGTGGGACATTTATATACATCAATAACGGAATATAACCTAACCTCACCCAACCTAACATCTCGGCGGTAATATTTGACAACATTCCTGGCGAGTTGGCCTCTACGTCTCCGTTTGACCTTCATATACATCAATAACGTAATACAAGCTAACCTAACCCAACCTAACATCTCGGCGGTAATATTTGACAACATTCCTGGCGAGTTGGCCTCTACGTCCCCGTTTGACCTTCATATACATCAATAACGTAATATAACCTAACCTAACCCAACCTAACACCTCAGCGGTAATATTTGACAACATTCCTGGCGAGTTGGCCTCTACGTCTCCGTTTTTACCTTCATATACATTAATAACGTAATATCACCTTACCTAACACAACCTATCATCTCGGCGGTAATATTAGACAACATTCCTGGCGAGTTGGCCTCTACGTCTCCGTGGGACCTTTATATACATCAATAACGTAATATAACTTAACCTAACCCAACCTAACATCTCGGCTACAATATTTGACAACATTCCTGGCGAGTTGGCCTCTACGTCCCCGTTTGACCTTCATATACATCAATAACGTAATATAACCTAACCTAACCCAACCTAACATCTCGGCGGTAATATTTGACAACATTCTTGGCGAGTTGGCCTCTACGTCTCCGTTTGACCTTCATATACATCAATAACGTAATATAACCTAACCTAACCCAACCTAACATCTCGGCGGTAATATTTGACAACATTCCTGGCGAGTTGGCCTCTACGTCCCCGTTTGACCTTCATATACATCAATAACGTAATATAACCTAACCTAACCCAATCTAACGTCTCGGCGGTAATATTTGACCACATTCCTGGCTTGTTGGCATCTACGTCTCCGTGGGACCTTTATATACATCAATAACGAAATATGACGTAACCTAACCAAACCTAACATCTCGGCGACAATATTTGGCAACATTCCTGGCGAGTTGGCCTCTACGTTTCCGTTTGACCTTCATATACATCACTAACGTAATATAACCTAACCTCACCCTACCTAACATCTCGGCTGTAATATTTGACAACATTCCTGGCGAGTTGGCCTCTACGTCTCCGTTTGACCTTCATATACATCAATAACGTAATACAAGCTAACCTAACCCAACCTAACATCTCGGCGATAAGATTTGACAACATTCCTGGCGAGTTGGACTCTAAGTCTCCGTGGGACATTTATATACATCAATAACGGAATATAACCTAACCTCACCCAACCTAACATCTCGGCGGTAATATTTGACAACATTCCTGGCGAGTTGGCCTGTACGTCTCCGTTTGACCTTCATATATATCAATAACGTAATACAAGCTAACCTAACCCAACCTAACATCTCGGCGGTAATATTTGACAACATTCCTGGCGAGTTGGCCTCTACGTCCCCGTTTGACCTTCATATACATCAATAACGTAATATAACCTAACCTAACCCAACCTAACATCTCGGCGGTAATATTTGACAACATTCCTGGCGAGTTGGCCTCTACGTCTCCGATTGACCTTCATATACATCAATAACATAATATAACCTAACCTAACCCAACCTAACATCTCGGCGGTAATATTTGACAACATTCCTGGCGAGTTGGCCTCTACGTCTCCGTGGGACCTTTATATACATCAATAACATAATATAAGCTCGCCTAACCCAATCTAACATCTCGGTGGTAATATTTGACCACATTCCTGGCTTGTTGGCATCTACGTCTCCGTGGGACCTTTATATACATCAATAACGTAATATGACGTAACCTAACCAAACCTAACATCTCGGCGACAATATTTGGCAACATTCCTGGCGAGTTGGCCTCTACGTTTCCGTTTGACCTTCATATACATCACTAACGTAATATAACCTAACCTCACCCTACCTAACATCTCGGCGGTAATATTTGACAACATTCCTGGCGAGTTGGCCTCTACGTCTCCGTTTGACCTTCATATACATCAATAACGTAATACAAGCTAACCTAACCCAACCTAACATCTCGGCGATAAGATTTGACAACATTCCTGGCGAGTTGGACTCTAAGTCTCCGTGGGACATTTATATACATCAATAACGGAATATAACCTAACCTCACCCAACCTAACATCTCGGCGGTAATATTTGACAACATTTCTGGCGAGTTGGCCTCTACGTCTCCGTTTGACCTTCATATACATCAATAACGTAATACAAGCTAACCTAACCCAACCTAACATCTCGGCGGTAAAATTTGACAACATTCCTGGCGAGTTGGCCTCTACGTCCACGTTTGACCTTCATATACATCAATAACGTAATATAACCTAACCTAACCCAACCTAACATCTCGGCGGTAATATTTGACAACATTCCTGGCGAGTTGGCCTCTACGTCTCCGATTGACCTTCATATACATCAATAACGTAATATAACCTAACCTAACCCAACCTAACATCTCGGCGGTAATATTTGACAACATTCCTGGCGAGTTGGCCTCTACGTCCCCGTTTGCCCTTCATATACATCAATAACGTAATATAACCTAACCTAACCCAACCTAACACCTCGGCGGTAATATTTGACAACATTCCTGGCGAGTTGGCCTCTACGTCTCCGTTTTTACCTTCATATACATCAATAACGTAATATCACCTTACCTAACACAACCTATCATCTCGGCGGTAATATTAGACAACATTCCTGGCGAGTTGGCCTCTACGTCTCCGTGGGACCTTTATATACATCAATAACGTAATATAACCTAACCTAACCCAACCTAACATCTCGGCTACAATATTTGACAACATTCCTGGCGAGTTGGCCTCTACGTCCCCGTTTGACCTTCATATACATCAATAATGTAATATAACCTAACCTAACCCAACCTAACATCTCGGCGGTAATATTTGACAACATTCCTGGCGAGTTGGCCTCTACGTCTCCGTTTGACCTTCATATACATCAATAACGTAATATAACCTAACCTAACCCAACCTAACATCTCGGCGGTAATATTTGACAACATTCCTGGCGAGTTGGCCTCTACGTCCCCGTTTGACCTTCATATACATCAATAACGTAATATAACCTAACCTAACCCAATCTAACGTCTCGGCGGTAATATTTGACCACATTCCTGGCTTGTTGGCATCTACGTCTCCGTGGGACCTTTATATACATCAATAACGAAATATGACGTAACCTAACCAAACCTAACATCTCGGCGACAATATTTGGCAACATTCCTGGCGAGTTGGCCTCTACGTTTCCGTTTGACCTTCATATACATCACTAACGTAATATAACCTAACCTCACCCTACCTAACATCTCGGCGGTAATATTTGACAACATTCCTGGCGAGTTGGCCTCTACGTCTCCGTTTGACCTTCATATACATCAATAACGTAATACAAGCTAACCTAACCCAACCTAACATCTCGGCGATAAGATTTGACAACATTCCTGGCGAGTTGGACTCTAAGTCTCCGTGGGACATTTATATACATCAATAACGGAATATAACCTAACCTCACCCAACCTAACATCTCGGCGGTAATATTTGACAACATTCCTGGCGAGTTGGCCTGTACGTCTCCGTTTGACCTTCATATATATCAATAACGTAATACAAGCTAACCTAACCCAACCTAACATCTCGGCGGTAATATTTGACAACATTCCTGGCGAGTTGGCCTCTACGTCCCCGTTTGACCTTCATATACATCAATAACGTAATATAACCTAACCTAACCCAACCTAACATCTCGGCGGTAATATTTGACAACATTCCTGGCGAGTTGGCCTCTACGTCTCCGATTGACCTTCATATACATCAATAACATAATATAACCTAACCTAACCCAACCTAACATCTCGGCGGTAATATTTGACAACATTCCTGGCGAGTTGGCCTCTACGTCTCCGTGGGACCTTTATATACATCAATAACATAATATAAGCTCGCCTAACCCAATCTAACATCTCGGTGGTAATATTTGACCACATTCCTGGCTTGTTGGCATCTACGTCTCCGTGGGACCTTTATATACATCAATAACGTAATATGACGTAACCTAACCAAACCTAACATCTCGGCGACAATATTTGGCAACATTCCTGGCGAGTTGGCCTCTACGTTTCCGTTTGACCTTCATATACATCACTAACGTAATATAACCTAACCTCACCCTACCTAACATCTCGGCGGTAATATTTGACAACATTCCTGGCGAGTTGGCCTCTACGTCTCCGTTTGACCTTCATATACATCAATAACGTAATACAAGCTAACCTAACCCAACCTAACATCTCGGCGATAAGATTTGACAACATTCCTGGCGAGTTGGACTCTAAGTCTCCGTGGGACATTTATATACATCAATAACGGAATATAACCTAACCTCACCCAACCTAACATCTCGGCGGTAATATTTGACAACATTTCTGGCGAGTTGGCCTCTACGTCTCCGTTTGACCTTCATATACATCAATAACGTAATACAAGCTAACCTAACCCAACCTAACATCTCGGCGGTAAAATTTGACAACATTCCTGGCGAGTTGGCCTCTACGTCCACGTTTGACCTTCATATACATCAATAACGTAATATAACCTAACCTAACCCAACCTAACATCTCGGCGGTAATATTTGACAACATTCCTGGCGAGTTGGCCTCTACGTCTCCGATTGACCTTCATATACATCAATAACGTAATATAACCTAACCTAACCCAACCTAACATCTCGGCGGTAATATTTGACAACATTCCTGGCGAGTTGGCCTCTACGTCCCCGTTTGCCCTTCATATACATCAATAACGTAATATAACCTAACCTAACCCAACCTAACACCTCGGCGGTAATATTTGACAACATTCCTGGCGAGTTGGCCTCTACGTCTCCGTTTTTACCTTCATATACATCAATAACGTAATATCACCTTACCTAACACAACCTATCATCTCGGCGGTAATATTAGACAACATTCCTGGCGAGTTGGCCTCTACGTCTCCGTGGGACCTTTATATACATCAATAACGTAATATAACCTAACCTAACCCAACCTAACATCTCGGCTACAATATTTGACAACATTCCTGGCGAGTTGGCCTCTACGTCCCCGTTTGACCTTCATATACATCAATAATGTAATATAACCTAACCTAACCCAACCTAACATCTCGGCGGTAATATTTGACAACATTCCTGGCGAGTTGGCCTCTACGTCTCCGTTTGACCTTCATATACATCAATAACGTAATATAACCTAACCTAACCCAACCTAACATCTCGGCGGTAAGATTTGACAACATTCCTGGCGAGTTGGCCTCTAAGTCTCCGTGGGACATTTATATACATCAATAACGGAATATAACCTAACCTCACCCAACCTAACATCTCGGCGGTAATATTTGACAACATTCCTGGCGAGTTGGCCTCTACGTCTCCGTTTGACCTTCATATACATCAATAACGTAATACAAGCTAACCTAACCCAACCTAACATCTCGGCGATAAGATTTGACAACATTCCTGGCGAGTTGGACTCTAAGTCTCCGTGGGACATTTATATACATCAATAACGGAATATAACCTAACCTCACCCAACCTAACATCTCGGCGGTAATATTTGACAACATTTCTGGCGAGTTGGCCTCTACGTCTCCGTTTGACCTTCATATACATCAATAACGTAATATAACCTAACCTAACCCAACCTAACACCTCGGCGGTAATATTTGACAACATTCCTGGCGAGTTGGCCTCTACGTCTCCGTTTTTACCTTCATATACATCAATAACGTAATATCACCTTACCTAACACAACCTATCATCTCGGCGGTAATATTAGACAACATTCCTGGCGAGTTGGCCTCTACGTCTCCGTGGGACCTTTATATACATCAATAACGTAATATAACCTAACCTAACCCAACCTATCATCTCGGCTACAATATTTGACAACATTCCTGGCGAGTTGGCCTCTACGTCCCCGTTTGACCTTCATATACATCAATAACGTAATATAACCTAACCTAACCCAACCTAACATCTCGGCGGTAATATTTGACAACATTCCTGGCGAGTTGGCCTCTACGTCTCCGTTTGACCTTCATATACATCAATAACGTAACATAACCTAACCTAACCCAACCTAACATCTCGGCGGTAATATTTGACAACATTCCTGGCGAGTTGGCCTCTACGTCTCCGTTTGACCTTCATATACATCAATAACGTAATGTAACCTAACCTAACCGAACCTAACATCTCGGCGGTAAGATTTGACAACATTCCTGGCGAGTTGGCCTCTACGTCTCCGTGGGACCTTTATATACATCAATAATATAATATAACCTAGCCTAACCCAATCTAACATCTCGACGGTAATATTTGACCACATTCCTGGCTTGTTGGCATCTACGTCTCCGTGGGACCTTTATATACATAAATAACATAATATAAACTAGCCTAAGCCAATCTAACATCTCTTCGGTAATATTTGATCACATTCTTGGCTGGTTGGCCTCTGCGTCTCCGTGGGACCTTTGCATACGTCAATAACGTAATATAACCTAACCTAACCCAATCTAACATCTCGGCGGTAATATTTGACGACATTCCTGTCTTGTTGGCTTCTACGTCTCCGTGGGACCTTTATATACATCAATAACGTAATATAACCTAACCTGACCCAAGCTAACATCTCGGCGGTAATATTTGACAACATTCCTGGCGAGTTGGCCTCTACGTCTCCGTTTGACCTTCATATACATCAATAACGTAATATAACCTAACCTAACCGAACCTAACATCTCGGCGGTAAGATTTGATAACATTCCTGGCGAGTTGGCCTCTACGTCTCCGTTTGACCTTCATATACATCAATAACGCAATATCACCTAACCTAACCGAACCTATCATCTCGGCGGTAATATTTGACGACATTCCTGTCTTGTTGGCCTCTACGTCTCCGTGGGACCTTTATATACATCAATAACGTAATATAACATAACCTAACCCAACCTAACATCTCGGCTACAATATTTGACAACATTCCTGGCGAGTTGGCCTCTACGTCCTCGTTTGACCTTCATATACATCAATAACGTAATATAAGCTAACCTAACCCAACCTAACATCTCGGCGGTAATATTTGACAACATTCCTGGCGAGTTGGCCTCTACGTATCGGTTTGACCTTCATATACATCAATAACGTAATATCACCTAACCTAACCCAACCTATCATCTCGGCGGTAATATTTGACAACATTCCTGGCGAGTTGGCCTCTACGTCTCCGTGGGACCTTTATATACATCAATAACATAATATAAGCTCGCCTAACCCTATCTAACATCTCGGCTACAATATTTGACAACATTCCTGGCGAGTTGGCCTCTACGTCTCCGTGGGACCTTTATATACATCAATAACATAATATAAGCTCGCCTAACCCAATCTAACATCTCGGTGGTAATATTTGACCACATTCCTGGCTTGTTGGCATCTGCGTCTCCGTGGGACCTTTATATACATCAATAACGTAATATGACCTAACCTAGCCCAACCTAACATCTCGGCGACAACATTTGGCAACATTCCTGGCGAGTTGGCCTCTACGTTTCCGTTTAACCTTCATATACATCACTAACGTAATATAACCTAACCTCACCCTCCCTAACATCTCGGCGGTAATATTTGACAACATTCCTGGCGAGTTGGCCTCTACGTCTCCGTTTGACCTTCATATACATCAATAACGTAATACAAGCTAACCTAACCCAACCTAACATCTCGGCGGTAAGATTTGACAACATTCCTGGCGAGTTGGCCTCTAAGTCTCCGTGGGACATTTATATACATCAATAACGGAATATAACCTAACCTCACCCAACCTAACATCTCGGCGGTAATATTTGACAACATTCCTGGCGAGTTGGCCTCTACGTCTCCGTTTGACCTTCATATACATCAATAACGTAATACAAGCTAACCTAACCCATGCTAACATCTCGGCGGTAATATTTGACAACATTCCTGGCGAGTTGGCCTCTACGTCCCCGTTTGACCTTCATATACATCAATAACGTAATATAACCTAACCTAACCCAACCTAACACCTCGGCGGTAATATTTGACAACATCCCTGGCGAGTTGGCCTCTACGTCTCCGTTTTTACCTTCATATACATCAATAACGTAATATCACCTTACCTAACACAACCTATCATCTCGGCGGTAATATTAGACAACATTCCTGGCGAGTTGGCCTCTACGTCTCCGTGGGACCTTTATATACATCAATAACGTAATATCACCTTACCTAACACAACCTATCATCTCGGCGGTAATATTAGACAGCATTCCTGGCGAGTTGGCCTCTACGTCTCCGTTTGACCTTCATATACATCAATAACGTAATATCACCTAACCTAACCCAACCTATCATCTCGGCGGTAATATTTGACAACATTCCTGGCGAGTTGGCCTCTACGTCTCCGTTTGACCTTCATATACATCAATAACTTAATATAAGCTAACCTAACCCAACCTAACATCTCGGCGGTAATATTTGACAACATTCCTGGCGAGTTGGCCTCTACGTCTCCGTGGGACCTTTATATACATCAATAACATAATATAAGCTCGCCTAACCCAATCTAACATCTCGGTGGTAATATTTGACCACATTCCTGGCTTGTTGGCATCTACGTCTCCGTGTAACCCTCATATACATCAATAACGTAATATAACCTAACCTAACACAACCTAACATCTCGGCGGAAATATTAGACAACATTCCTGGCGAGTTGGCCTCTACGTCTCCGTTTGACCTTCATATACATCAATAACGTAATACAAGCTAACCTAACTCAACCTAACATCTCGGCCGTAAGATTTGACAACATTCCTGGCGAGTTGGCCTCTACGTCTCCGCTTGACCTTCATATACATCAATAACGTAATATAACCTAACCTAACCCAACCTAACATCTCGGCGGTAATATTTGACAACATTCCTGGCGAGTTGGCCTCTACGTCCCCGTTTGACCTTCATATACATCAATAACGTAATATAACCTAACCTAACCCAACCTAACATCTCGGCGGTAATATTTGACAACATTCCTGGCGAGTTGGCCTCTACGTCTCCGATTGACCTTCATATACATCAATAACGTAATATAACCTAACCTAACCCAACCTAACATCTCGGCGGTAATATTTGACAACATTCCTGGCGAGTTGGCCTCTACGTCTCCGATTGACCTTCATATACATCAATAACGTAATATAACCTAACCTAACCCAACCTAACATCTCGGCGGTAATATTTGACAACATTCCTGGCGAGTTGGCCTCTACGTCCCCGTTTGACCTTCATATACATCAATAACGTAATATAACCTAACCTAACCCAACCTAAGACCTCGGCGGTAATATTTGACAACATTCCTGGCGAGTTGGCCTCTACGTCTCCGTTTTTACCTTCATATACATCAATAACGTAATATCACCTTACCTAACACAACCTATCATCTCGGCGGTAATATTAGACAACATTCCTGGCGAGTTGGCCTCTACGTCTCCGTGGGACATTTATATACATCAATAACGTAATATAACCTAACCTAACCCAACCTATCATCTCGGCTACAATATTTGACAACATTCCTGGCGAGTTGGCCTCTACGTCCCCGTTTGACCTTCATATACATCAATAACGTAATATAACCTAACCTAACCCAACCTAACATCTCGGCGGTAATATTTGACAACATTCCTGGCGAGTTGGCCTCTACGTCTCCGTTTGACCTTCATATACATCAATAACGTAACATAACCTAACCTAACCCAACCTAACATCTCGGCGGTAATATTTGACAACATTCCTGGCGAGTTGGCCTCTACGTCTCCGTTTGACCTTCATATACATCAATAACGTAATATAACCTAACCTAACCCAAGCTAACATCTCGGCGGTAATATTTGACAACATTCCTGGCGAGTTGGCCTCTACGTCTCCGATTGACCTTCATATACATCAATAACGTAATATAACCTAACCTAACCCAACCTAACATCTCGGCGGTAATATTTGACAACATTCCTGGCGAGTTGGCCTCTACGTCTCCGTTTGACCTTCATATACATCAATAACGTAATATAAGCTAACCTAACCCAACCTAACATCTCGGCGGTAAGATTTGACAACATTCCTGGCGAGTTGGCCTCTACGTCTCCGTTTGACCTTCATATACATCAATAACGTAATATCACCTAACCTAACCCAACCTATCATGTCGGCGGTAATATTTGACCACATTCCTGGCTTGTTGGCATCTACGTCTCCGTGGGACCTTTATATACATAAATAACATAATATAAACTAGCCTAAGCCAATCTAACATCTCTTCGGTAATATTTGTTCACATTCTTGGCTGGTTGGCCTCTGCGTCTCCGTGGGACCTTTGCATACGTCAATAACGTAATATAACCTAACCTAACCCAACCTAACATCTCGGCGGTAATATTTGACAACATTCCTGGCGAGTTGGCCTCTACGTCTCCGTTTGACCTTCATATACATCAATAACGTAATATAAGCTAACCTAACCCAACCTAACATCTCGGCGGTAAGATTCGACAACATTCCTGGCGAGTTGGCCTCTACGTCTCCGTTTGACCTTCATATACATCAATAACGTAATATCACCTAACCTAACCCAACCTATCATGTCGGCGGTAATATTTGACCACATTCCTGGCTTGTTGGCCTCTACGTCTCCGTTTGACCTTCATATACATCAATAACGTAACATAACATAACCTAACCCAACCTAACATCTCGGCGGTAATATTTGACAACATTCCTGGCGAGTTGGCCTCTACGTCTCCGTTTGACCTTCATATACATCAATAACGTAATATAACCTAACCTAACCCAAGCTAACATCTCGGCGGTAAGATTTGACAACATTCCTGGCGAGTTGGCCTCTACGTCTCCGTGGGACCTTTATATACATCAATAATATAATATAACCTAGCCTAACCCAATCTAACATCTCGACGGTAATATTTGACCACATTCCTGGCTTGTTGGCATCTACGTCTCCGTGGGACCTTTATATACATAAATAACATAATATAAACTAGCCTAAGCCAATCTAACATCTCTTCGGTAATATTTGATCACATTCTTGGCTGGTTGGCCTCTGCGTCTCCGTGGGACCTTTGCATACGTCAATAACGTAATATAACCTAACCTAACCCAATCTAACATCTCGGCGGTAATATTTGACGACATTCCTGTCTTGTTGGCTTCTACGTCTCCGTGGGACCTTTATATACATCAATAACGTAACATAACCTAACCTGACCCAAGCTAACATCTCGGCTGCAATATTTGACAACATTCCTGGCGAGTTGGCCTCTACGTCCCCGTTTGACCTTCATATACATCAATAACGTAATATAACCTAACCTAACCCAACCTAACATCTCGGCGGTAATATTTGACAACATTCCTGGCGAGTTGGCCTCTACGTCTCCGATTGACCTTCATATACATCAATAACGTAATATAACCTAACCTAACCCAACCTAACATCTCGGCGGTAATATTTGACAACATTCCTGGCGAGTTGGCCTCTACGTCTCCGTTTGACCTTCATATACATCAATAACGTAATATAAGCTAACCTAACCCAACCTAACATCTCGGCGGTAAGATTTGACAACATTCCTGGCGAGTTGGCCTCTACGTCTCCGTTTGACCTTCATATACATCAATAACGTAATATCACCTAACCTAACCCAACCTATCATGTCGGCGGTAATATTTGACAACATTCCTGGCTTGTTGGCATCTACGTCTCCGTGGGACCTTTATATACATAAATAACATAATATAAACTAGCCTAAGCCAATCTAACATCTCTTCGGTAATATTTGTTCACATTCTTGGCTGGTTGGCCTCTGCGTCTCCGTGGGACCTTTGCATACGTCAATAACGTAATATAACCTAACCTAACCCAATCTAACATCTCGGCGGTAATATTAGACAACATTCCTGGCGAGTTGGCCTCTACGTCTCCGTTTGACCTTCATATACATCAATAACGTAATATAACCTAACCTAACCCAACCTAACATCTCGGCGGTAATATTTGACAACATTCCTGGCGAGTTGGCCTCTACGTCTCCGTTTGACCTTCATATACATCAATAACGTAATATAACCTAACCTAACCGAACCTAACATCTCGGCGGTAAGATTTGATAACATTCCTGGCGAGTTGGCCTCTACGTCTCCGTTTGACCTTCATATACATCAATAACGCAATATCACCTAACCTAACCGAACCTATCATCTCGGCGGTAATATTTGACAACATTCCTGGCGAGTTGGCCTCTACGTCTCCGTTTGACCTTCATATACATCAATAACGTAATACAAGTTAACCTAACCCAACCTAACATCTCGGCGGTAATATTTGACAACATTCCTGGCGAGTTGGCCTCTACGTCCCCGTTTGACCTTCATATACATCAATAACGTAATATAACCTAACCTAACCCAACCTAACACCTCGGCGGTAATATTTGACAACATTCCTGGCGAGTTGGCCTCTACGTCTCCGTTTTCACCTTCATATACATCAATAACGTAATATCACCTTACCTAACACAACCTATCATCTCGGCGGTAATATTAGACAACATTCCTGGCGAGTTGGCCTCTACGTCTCCGTGGGACCTTTATATACATCAATAACGTAATATCACCTTACCTAACACAACCTATCATCTCGGCGGTAATATTAGACAGCATTCCTGGCGAGTTGGCCTCTACGTCTCCGTTTGACCTTCATATACATCAATAACGTAATATCACCTAACCTAACCCAACCTATCATCTCGGCGGTAATATTTGACAACATTCCTGGCGAGTTGGCCTCTACGTCTCCGTTTGACCTTCATATACATCAATAACTTAATATAAGCTAACCTAACCCAACCTAACATCTCGGCGGTAATATTTGACAACATTCCTGGCGAGTTGGCCTCTACGTCTCCGTGGGACCTTTATACACATCAATAACATAATATAAGCTCGCCTAACCCAATCTAACATCTCGGTGGTAATATTTGACCACATTCCTGGCTTGTTGGCATCTACGTCTCCGTGTAACCCTCATATACATCAATAACGTAATATAACCTAACCTAACACAACCTAACATCTCGGCGGAAATATTAGACAACATTCCTGGCGAGTTGGCCTCTACGTCTCCGTTTGACCTTCATATACATCAATAACGTAATACAAGCTAACCTAACTCAACCTAACATCTCGGCCGTAAGATTTGACAACATTCCTGGCGAGTTGGCCTCTACGTCTCCGTGGGACCTTTATACACATCAATAACATAATATAAGCTCGCCTAACCCAATCTAACATCTCGGCGGTAATATTTGATCACATTCCTGGCGAGTTGGCCTCTACGTCCCCGTTTGACCTTCATATACATCAATAACGTAATATAACCTAACCTAACCCAACCTAACACCTCGGCGGTAATATTTGACAACATTCCTGGCGAGTTGGCCTCTACGTCTCCGTTTTTACCTTCATATACATCAATAACGTAATATCACCTTACCTAACACAACCTATCATCTCGGCGGTAATATTAGACAACATTCCTGGCGAGTTGGCCTCTACGTCTCCGTGGGACCTTCATATACATCAATAACGTAATATAACCTAACCTAACCCAACCTAACATCTCGGCTACAATATTTGACAACATTCCTGGCGAGTTGGCCTCTACGTCCCCGTTTGACCTTCATATACATCAATAACGTAATATAACCTAACCTAACCCAATCTAACGTCTCGGCGGTAATATTTGACGACATTCCTGTCTTGTTGGCCTCTACGTCTCCGTGGGACCTTTATATACATCAATAACGCAATATAACCTAACCTAACCCAACCTAACATCTCGGCTACAATATTTGACAACATTCCTGGCGAGTTGGCCTCTACGTCCCCGTTTGACCTTCATATACATCAATAACGTAATATAAGCTAACCTAACCCAACCTAACATCTCGGCGGTAATATTTGACAACATTCCTGGCGAGTTGGCCTCTACGTATCGGTTTGACCTTCATATACATCAATAACGTAATATCACCTAATCTAACCCAACCTATCATCTCGGCGGTAATATTTGACAACATTCCTGGCGAGTTGGCCTCTACGTCTCCGTTTGACCTTCATATACATCAATAACGTAATATCAGCTAACCTAACCCAACCTATCATCTCGGCGGTAATATTTGACAACATTCCTGGCGAGTTGGCCTCTACGTCTCCGTTTGACCTCCATATACATCAATAACTTAATATAAGCTAACCTAACCCAACCTAACATCTCGGCTACAATATTTGACAACATTCCTGGCGAGTTGGCCTCTACGTCTCCGCTTGACCTTCATATACATCAATAACGTAATATAACCTAACCTAACCCAACCTAACATCTCGGCTACAATATTTGACAACATTCCTGGCGAGTTGGCCTCTACGTCTCCGCTTGACCTTCATATACATCAATAACGTAATATAACCTAACCTAACCCAACCTAACATCTCGGCGGTAATATTTGACAACATTCCTGGCGAGTTGGCCTCTACGTCTTCGTTTGACCTTCATATACATCAATAACGTAATATAAGCTAACCTAACCCAACCTAACATCTCGGCGGTAAGATTTGACAACATTCCTGTCGAATTGGCCTCTACGTCTCCGTGGGACCTTTATATACATCAATAATATAATATAACCTAGCCTAACCCAACCTAACATCTCGGCGGTAAGATTTGACCACATTCCTGGCTTGTTGGCATCTACGTCTCCGTGGGACCTTTATATACATAAATAACATAATATAAACTAGCCTAAGCCAATCTAACATCTCTTCGGTAATATTTGATCACATTCCTGGCGAGTTGGCCTCTACGTCTCCGATTGACCTTCATATACATCAATAACGTAATATAACCTAACCTAACCCAATCTAACATCTCGGCGGTAATATTTGACGACATTCCTGTCTTGTTGGCTTCTACGTCTCCGTGGGACCTTTATATACATCAATAACGTAATATAACCTAACCTGAACCAAGCTAACATCTCGGCTACAATATTTGACAACATTCCTGGCGAGTTGGCCTCTACGTCCCCGTTTGCCCTTCATATACATCAATAACGTAATATAACCTAACCTAACCCAACCTAACATCTCGGCGGTAATATTTGACAACATTCCTGGCGAGTTGGCCTCTACGTCTCCGATTGACCTTCATATACATCAATAACGTAATATAACCTAACCTAACCCAACCTAACATCTCGGCGGTAATATTTGACAACATTCCTGGCGAGTTGGCCTCTACGTCTCCGTTTGACCTTCATATACATCAATAACGTAATATCACCTAACCTAACCCAACCTATCATCTCGGCGGTAATATTTGACAACATTCCTGGCGAGTTGGCCTCTACGTCTCCGTTTGACCTCCATATACATCAATAACTTAATATAAGCTAACCTAACCCAACCTAACATCTCGGCTACAATATTTGACAACATTCCTGGCGAGTTGGCCTCTACGTCTCCGCTTGTCCTTCATATACATCAATAACGCAATATAACCTAACCTAACCCAACCTAACATCTCGGCGGTAATATTTGAAAACATTCCTGGCGAGTTAGCCTCTACGTCTCCGTGGGACCTTTATATACATCAATAACATAATCTAAGCTAACCTAACCCAACCTAACATCTCGGCGGTAAGATTTGACAACATTCCTGTCGAATTGGCCTCTACGTCTCCGTGGGACCTTTATATACATCAATAATATAATATAACCTAGCCTAACCCAACCTAACATCTCGGCGGTAAGATTTGACCACATTCCTGGCTTGTTGGCATCTACGTCTCCGTGGGACCTTTATATACATAAATAACATAATATAAACTAGCCTAAGCCAATCTAACATCTCTTCGGTAATATTTGATCACATTCTTGGCTGGTTGGCCTCTGCGTCTCCGTGGGACCTTTGCATACGTCAATAACGTAATATAACCTAACCTAACCCAATCTAACATCTCGGCGGTAATATTTGACGACATTCCTGTCTTGTTGGCTTCTACGTCTCCGTGGGACCTTTATATACATCAATAACGTAATATAACCTAACCTGAACCAACCTAACATCTCGGCGGTAATATTTGACAACATTCCTGGCGAGTTGGTCTCTACGTCCCCGTGGGACCTTTATATACATCAATAACGTAATATAACCTAACCTAACCCAACCTAACATCTCGGCGGTAATATTTGACAACATTCCTGGCGAGTTGGCCTCTACGTCTTCGTTTGACCTTCATATACATCAATAACGTAATATAAGCTAACCTAACCCAACCTAACATCTCGGCGGTAAGATTTGACCACATTCCTGGCTTGTTGGCATCTACGTCTCCGTGGGACCTTTATATACATAAATAACATAATATAAACTAGCCTAAGCCAATCTAACATCTCTTCGGTAATATTTGATCACATTCTTGGCTGGTTGGCCTCTGCGTCTCCGTGGGACCTTTGCATACGTCAATAACGTAATATAAACTAACCTAACCCAATCTAACATCTCGGCGGTAATATTTGACGACATTCCTGTCTTGTTGGCTTCTACGTCTCCGTGGGACCTTTATATACATCAATAACGTAATATAACCTAACCTGAACCAAGCTAACATCTCGGCTACAATATTTGACAACATTCCTGGCGAGTTGGCCTCTACGTCCCCGTTTGCCCTTCATATACATCAATAACGTAATATAACCTAACCTAACCCAACCTAACATCTCGGCGGTAATATTTGACAACATTCCTGGCGAGTTGGCCTCTACGTCTCCGATTGACCTTCATATACATCAATAACGTAATATAACCTAACCTAACCCAACCTAACATCTCGGCGGTAATATTTGACAACATTCCTGGCGAGTTGGCCTCTACGTCTCCGTTTGACCTTCATATACATCAATAACGTAATATCACCTAACCTAACCCAACCTATTATCTCGGCGGTAATATTTGACAACATTCCTGGCGAGTTGGCCTCTACGTCTCCGTTTGACCTCCATATACATCAATAACTTAATATAAGCTAACCTAGCCCAACCTAACATCTCGGCTACAATATTTGACAACATTCCTGGCGAGTTGGCCTCTACGTCTCCGCTTGTCCTTCATATACATCAATAACGTAATATAACCTAACCTAACCCAACCTAACATCTCGGCGGTAATATTTGACAACATTCCTGGCGAGTTGGCCTCTACGTCTTCGTTTGACCTTCATATACATCAATAACGTAATATAAGCTAACCTAACCCAACCTAACATCTCGGCGGTAAGATTTGACAACATTCCTGGCGAATTGGCCTCTACGTCTCCGTGGGACCTTTATATACATCAATAATATAATATAACCGAGCCTAACCCAATCTAACATCTCGGCGGTAATATTTGATCACATTCCTGGCGAGTTGGCCTCTACGTCTCCGTTTGACCTTCATATACATCAATAACGTAATACAAGCTAACCTAACCCAACCTAACATCTCGGCGGTAAGATTTGACAACATTCCTGGCGAGTTGGCCTCTAAGTCTCCGTGGGACATTTATATACATCAATAACGGAATATAACCTAACCTCACCCAACCTAACATCTCGGCGGTAATATTTGACAACATTCCTGGCGAGTTGGCCTCTACGTCTCCGTTTGACCTTCATATACATCAATAACGTAATAGAAGCTAACCTAACCCAACCTAACATCTCGGCGGTAATATTTGACAACATTCCTGGCGAGTTGGCCTCTACGTCCCCGTTTGCCCTTCATATACATCAATAACGTAATATAACCTAACCTAACCCAACCTAACACCTCGGCGGTAATATTTGAAAACATTCCTGGCGAGTTAGCCTCTACGTCTCCGTGGGACCTTTATATACATCAATAACATAATCTAAGCTAACCTAACCCAACCTAACATCTCGGCGGTAAGATTTGACAACATTCCTGTCGAATTGGCCTCTACGTCTCCGTGGGACCTTTATATACATCAATAATATAATATAACCTAGCCTAACCCAACCTAACATCTCGGCGGTAAGATTTGACCACATTCCTGGCTTGTTGGCATCTACGTCTCCGTGGGACCTTTATATACATAAATAACATAATATAAACTAGCCTAAGCCAATCTAACATCTCTTCGGTAATATTTGATCACATTCTTGGCTGGTTGGCCTCTGCGTCTCCGTGGGACCTTTGCATACGTCAATAACGTAATATAACCTAACCTAACCCAATCTAACATCTCGGCGGTAATATTTGCCGACATTCCTGTCTTGTTGGCTTCTACGTCTCCGTGGGACCTTTATATACATCAATAACGTAATATAACCTAACCTGAACCAAGCTAACATCTCGGCTACAATATTTGACAACATTCCTGGCGAGTTGGCCTCTACGTCCCCGTTTGCCCTTCATATACATCAATAACGTAATATAACCTAACCTAACCCAACCTAACATCTCGGCGGTAATATTTGACAACATTCCTGGCGAGTTGGCCTCTACGTCTCCGATTGACCTTCATATACATCAATAACGTAATATAACCTAACCTAACCCAACCTAACATCTCGGCGGTAATATTTGACAACATTCCTGGCGAGTTGGCCTCTACGTCTCCGTTTGACCTTCATATACATCAATAACGTAATATCACCTAACCTAACCCAACCTATCATCTCGGCGGTAATATTTGACAACATTCCTGGCGAGTTGGCCTCTACGTCTCCGTTTGACCTCCATATACATCAATAACTTAATATAAGCTAACCTAACCCAACCTAACATCTCGGCTACAATATTTGACAACATTCCTGGCGAGTTGGCCTCTACGTCTCCGCTTGTCCTTCATATACATCAATAACGTAATATAACCTAACCTAACCCAACCTAACATCTCGGCGGTAATATTTGAAAACATTCCTGGCGAGTTAGCCTCTACGTCTCCGTGGGACCTTTATATACATCAATAACATAATCTAAGCTAACCTAACCCAACCTAACATCTCGGCGGTAAGATTTGACAACATTCCTGTCGAATTGGCCTCTACGTCTCCGTGGGACCTTTATATACATCAATAATATAATATAACCTAGCCTAACCCAACCTAACATCTCGGCGGTAAGATTTGACCACATTCCTGGCTTGTTGGCATCTACGTCTCCGTGGGACCTTTATATACATAAATAACATAATATAAACTAGCCTAAGCCAATCTAACATCTCTTCGGTAATATTTGATCACATTCTTGGCTGGTTGGCCTCTGCGTCTCCGTGGGACCTTTGCATACGTCAATAACGTAATATAACCTAACCTAACCCAATCTAACATCTCGGCGGTAATATTTGACGACATTCCTGTCTTGTTGGCTTCTACGTCTCCGTGGGACCTTTATATACATCAATAACGTAATATAACCTAACCTGAACCAACCTAACATCTCGGCGGTAATATTTGACAACATTCCTGGCGAGTTGGTCTCTACGTCCCCGTGGGACCTTTATATACATCAATAACGTAATATAACCTAACCTAACCCAACCTAACATCTCGGCGGTAATATTTGACAACATTCCTGGCGAGTTGGCCTCTACGTCTTCGTTTGACCTTCATATACATCAATAACGTAATATAAGCTAACCTAACCCAACCTAACATCTCGGCGGTAAGATTTGACCACATTCCTGGCTTGTTGGCATCTACGTCTCCGTGGGACCTTTATATACATAAATAACATAATATAAACTAGCCTAAGCCAATCTAACATCTCTTCGGTAATATTTGATCACATTCTTGGCTGGTTGGCCTCTGCGTCTCCGTGGGACCTTTGCATACGTCAATAACGTAATATAACCTAACCTAACCCAATCTAACATCTCGGCGGTAATATTTGACGACATTCCTGTCTTGTTGGCTTCTACGTCTCCGTGGGACCTTTATATACATCAATAACGTAATATAACCTAACCTGAACCAAGCTAACATCTCGGCTACAATATTTGACAACATTCCTGGCGAGTTGGCCTCTACGTCCCCGTTTGCCCTTCATATACATCAATAACGTAATATAACCTAACCTAACCCAACCTAACATCTCGGCGGTAATATTTGACAACATTCCTGGCGAGTTGGCCTCTACGTCTTCGTTTGACCTTCATATACATCAATAACGTAATATAAGCTAACCTAACCCAACCTAACATCTCGGCGGTAAGATTTGACCACATTCCTGGCTTGTTGGCATCTACGTCTCCGTGGGACCTTTATATACATAAATAACATAATATAAACTAGCCTAAGCCAATCTAACATCTCTTCGGTAATATTTGATCACATTCTTGGCTGGTTGGCCTCTGCGTCTCCGTGGGACCTTTGCATACGTCAATAACGTAATATAAACTAACCTAACCCAATCTAACATCTCGGCGGTAATATTTGACGACATTCCTGTCTTGTTGGCTTCTACGTCTCCGTGGGACCTTTATATACATCAATAACGTAATATAACCTAACCTGAACCAAGCTAACATCTCGGCTACAATATTTGACAACATTCCTGGCGAGTTGGCCTCTACGTCCCCGTTTGCCCTTCATATACATCAATAACGTAATATAACCTAACCTAACCCAACCTAA
Source organism: Xylocopa violacea (assembly GCA_963969225.1). NCBI lineage: Eukaryota > Metazoa > Arthropoda > Insecta > Hymenoptera > Apidae > Xylocopa > Xylocopa violacea. The sequence continues at coordinate 61,854 of CAXAJV010000639.1, read as the reverse complement.
CATCTCGGCGGTAATATTTGACAACATTCCTGGCGAGTTGGCCTCTACGTCTCCGATTGACCTTCATATACATCAATAACGTAATATAACCTAACCTAACCCAACCTAACATCTCGGCGGTAATATTTGACAACATTCCTGGCGAGTTGGCCTCTACGTCTCCGTTTGACCTTCATATACATCAATAACGTAATATCACCTAACCTAACCCAACCTATTATCTCGGCGGTAATATTTGACAACATTCCTGGCGAGTTGGCCTCTACGTCTCCGTTTGACCTCCATATACATCAATAACTTAATATAAGCTAACCTAACCCAACCTAACATCTCGGCTACAATATTTGACAACATTCCTGGCGAGTTGGCCTCTACGTCTCCGCTTGTCCTTCATATACATCAATAACGTAATATAACCTAACCTAACCCAACCTAACATCTCGGCGGTAATATTTGACAACATTCCTGGCGAGTTGGCCTCTACGTCTTCGTTTGACCTTCATATACATCAATAACGTAATATAAGCTAACCTAACCCAACCTAACATCTCGGCGGTAAGATTTGACAACATTCCTGGCGAATTGGCCTCTACGTCTCCGTGGGACCTTTATATACATCAATAATATAATATAACCGAGCCTAACCCAATCTAACATCTCGGCGGTAATATTTGATCACATTCCTGGCGAGTTGGCCTCTACGTCTCCGTTTGACCTTCATATACATCAATAACGTAATACAAGCTAACCTAACCCAACCTAACATCTCGGCGGTAAGATTTGACAACATTCCTGGCGAGTTGGCCTCTAAGTCTCCGTGGGACATTTATATACATCAATAACGGAATATAACCTAACCTCACCCAACCTAACATCTCGGCGGTAATATTTGACAACATTCCTGGCGAGTTGGCCTCTACGTCTCCGTTTGACCTTCATATACATCAATAACGTAATAGAAGCTAACCTAACCCAACCTAACATCTCGGCGGTAATATTTGACAACATTCCTGGCGAGTTGGCCTCTACGTCCCCGTTTGACCTTCATATACATCAATAACGTAATATAACCTAACCTAACCCAACCTAACACCTCGGCGGTAATATTTGAAATCATTCCTGGCGAGTTAGCCTCTACGTCTCCGTGGGACCTTTATATACATCAATAACATAATCTAAGCTAACCTAACCCAACCTAACATCTCGGCGGTAAGATTTGACAACATTCCTGTCGAATTGGCCTCTACGTCTCCGTGGGACCTTTATATACATCAATAATATAATATAACCTAGCCTAACCCAACCTAACATCTCGGCGGTAAGATTTGACCACATTCCTGGCTTGTTGGCATCTACGTCTCCGTGGGACCTTTATATACATAAATAACATAATATAAACTAGCCTAAGCCAATCTAACATCTCTTCGGTAATATTTGATCACATTCTTGGCTGGTTGGCCTCTGCGTCTCCGTGGGACCTTTGCATACGTCAATAACGTAATATAACCTAACCTAACCCAATCTAACATCTCGGCGGTAATATTTGACGACATTCCTGTCTTGTTGGCTTCTACGTCTCCGTGGGACCTTTATATACATCAATAACGTAATATAACCTAACCTGAACCAAGCTAACATCTCGGCTACAATATTTGACAACATTCCTGGCGAGTTGGCCTCTACGTCCCCGTTTGCCCTTCATATACATCAATAACGTAATATAACCTAACCTAACCCAACCTAACATCTCGGCGGTAATATTTGACAACATTCCTGGCGAGTTGGCCTCTACGTCTCCGATTGACCTTCATATACATCAATAACGTAATATAACCTAACCTAACCCAACCTAACATCTCGGCGGTAATATTTGACAACATTCCTGGCGAGTTGGCCTCTACGTCTCCGTTTGACCTTCATATACATCAATAACGTAATATCACCTAACCTAACCCAACCTATCATCTCGGCGGTAATATTTGACAACATTCCTGGCGAGTTGGCCTCTACGTCTCCGTTTGACCTCCATATACATCAATAACTTAATATAAGCTAACCTAACCCAACCTAACATCTCGGCTACAATATTTGACAACATTCCTGGCGAGTTGGCCTCTACGTCTCCGCTTGTCCTTCATATACATCAATAACGTAATATAACCTAACCTAACCCAACCTAACATCTCGGCGGTAATATTTGACAACATTCCTGGCGAGTTGGCCTCTACGTCTTCGTTTGACCTTCATATACATCAATAACGTAATATAAGCTAACCTAACCCAACCTAACATCTCGGCGGTAAGATTTGACAACATTCCTGTCGAATTGGCCTCTACGTCTCCGTGGGACCTTTATATACATCAATAATATAATATAACCTAGCCTAACCCAACCTAACATCTCGGCGGTAAGATTTGACCACATTCCTGGCTTGTTGGCATCTACGTCTCCGTGGGACCTTTATATACATAAATAACATAATATAAACTAGCCTAAGCCAATCTAACATCTCTTCGGTAATATTTGATCACATTCTTGGCTGGTTGGCCTCTGCGTCTCCGTGGGACCTTTGCATACGTCAATAACGTAATATAACCTAACCTAACCCAATCTAACATCTCGGCGGTAATATTTGCCGACATTCCTGTCTTGTTGGCTTCTACGTCTCCGTGGGACCTTTATATACATCAATAACGTAATATAACCTAACCTGAACCAAGCTAACATCTCGGCTACAATATTTGACAACATTCCTGGCGAGTTGGCCTCTACGTCCCCGTTTGCCCTTCATATACATCAATAACGTAATATAACCTAACCTAACCCAACCTAACATCTCGGCGGTAATATTTGACAACATTCCTGGCGAGTTGGCCTCTACGTCTCCGATTGACCTTCATATACATCAATAACGTAATATAACCTAACCTAACCCAACCTAACATCTCGGCGGTAATATTTGACAACATTCCTGGCGAGTTGGCCTCTACGTCTCCGTTTGACCTTCATATACATCAATAACGTAATATCACCTAACCTAACCCAACCTATCATCTCGGCGGTAATATTTGACAACATTCCTGGCGAGTTGGCCTCTACGTCTCCGTTTGACCTCCATATACATCAATAACTTAATATAAGCTAACCTAACCCAACCTAACATCTCGGCTACAATATTTGACAACATTCCTGGCGAGTTGGCCTCTACGTCTCCGCTTGTCCTTCATATACATCAATAACGTAATATAACCTAACCTAACCCAACCTAACATCTCGGCGGTAATATTTGAAAACATTCCTGGCGAGTTAGCCTCTACGTCTCCGTGGGACCTTTATATACATCAATAACATAATCTAAGCTAACCTAACCCAACCTAACATCTCGGCGGTAAGATTTGACAACATTCCTGTCGAATTGGCCTCTACGTCTCCGTGGGACCTTTATATACATCAATAATATAATATAACCTAGCCTAACCCAACCTAACATCTCGGCGGTAAGATTTGACCACATTCCTGGCTTGTTGGCATCTACGTCTCCGTGGGACCTTTATATACATAAATAACATAATATAAACTAGCCTAAGCCAATCTAACATCTCTTCGGTAATATTTGATCACATTCTTGGCTGGTTGGCCTCTGCGTCTCCGTGGGACCTTTGCATACGTCAATAACGTAATATAACCTAACCTAACCCAATCTAACATCTCGGCGGTAATATTTGACGACATTCCTGTCTTGTTGGCTTCTACGTCTCCGTGGGACCTTTATATACATCAATAACGTAATATAACCTAACCTGAACCAACCTAACATCTCGGCGGTAATATTTGACAACATTCCTGGCGAGTTGGTCTCTACGTCCCCGTGGGACCTTTATATACATCAATAACGTAATATAACCTAACCTAACCCAACCTAACATCTCGGCGGTAATATTTGACAACATTCCTGGCGAGTTGGCCTCTACGTCTTCGTTTGACCTTCATATACATCAATAACGTAATATAAGCTAACCTAACCCAACCTAACATCTCGGCGGTAAGATTTGACCACATTCCTGGCTTGTTGGCATCTACGTCTCCGTGGGACCTTTATATACATAAATAACATAATATAAACTAGCCTAAGCCAATCTAACATCTCTTCGGTAATATTTGATCACATTCTTGGCTGGTTGGCCTCTGCGTCTCCGTGGGACCTTTGCATACGTCAATAACGTAATATAACCTAACCTAACCCAATCTAACATCTCGGCGGTAATATTTGACGACATTCCTGTCTTGTTGGCTTCTACGTCTCCGTGGGACCTTTATATACATCAATAACGTAATATAACCTAACCTGAACCAAGCTAACATCTCGGCTACAATATTTGACAACATTCCTGGCGAGTTGGCCTCTACGTCCCCGTTTGCCCTTCATATACATCAATAACGTAATATAACCTAACCTAACCCAACCTAACATCTCGGCGGTAATATTTGACAACATTCCTGGCGAGTTGGCCTCTACGTCTTCGTTTGACCTTCATATACATCAATAACGTAATATAAGCTAACCTAACCCAACCTAACATCTCGGCGGTAAGATTTGACCACATTCCTGGCTTGTTGGCATCTACGTCTCCGTGGGACCTTTATATACATAAATAACATAATATAAACTAGCCTAAGCCAATCTAACATCTCTTCGGTAATATTTGATCACATTCTTGGCTGGTTGGCCTCTGCGTCTCCGTGGGACCTTTGCATACGTCAATAACGTAATATAAACTAACCTAACCCAATCTAACATCTCGGCGGTAATATTTGACGACATTCCTGTCTTGTTGGCTTCTACGTCTCCGTGGGACCTTTATATACATCAATAACGTAATATAACCTAACCTGAACCAAGCTAACATCTCGGCTACAATATTTGACAACATTCCTGGCGAGTTGGCCTCTACGTCCCCGTTTGCCCTTCATATACATCAATAACGTAATATAACCTAACCTAACCCAACCTAACATCTCGGCGGTAATATTTGACAACATTCCTGGCGAGTTGGCCTCTACGTCTCCGATTGACCTTCATATACATCAATAACGTAATATAACCTAACCTAACCCAACCTAACATCTCGGCGGTAATATTTGACAACATTCCTGGCGAGTTGGCCTCTACGTCTCCGTTTGACCTTCATATACATCAATAACGTAATATCACCTAACCTAACCCAACCTATTATCTCGGCGGTAATATTTGACAACATTCCTGGCGAGTTGGCCTCTACGTCTCCGTTTGACCTCCATATACATCAATAACTTAATATAAGCTAACCTAACCCAACCTAACATCTCGGCTACAATATTTGACAACATTCCTGGCGAGTTGGCCTCTACGTCTCCGCTTGTCCTTCATATACATCAATAACGTAATATAACCTAACCTAACCCAACCTAACATCTCGGCGGTAATATTTGACAACATTCCTGGCGAGTTGGCCTCTACGTCTTCGTTTGACCTTCATATACATCAATAACGTAATATAAGCTAACCTAACCCAACCTAACATCTCGGCGGTAAGATTTGACAACATTCCTGGCGAATTGGCCTCTACGTCTCCGTGGGACCTTTATATACATCAATAATATAATATAACCGAGCCTAACCCAATCTAACATCTCGGCGGTAATATTTGATCACATTCCTGGCGAGTTGGCCTCTACGTCTCCGTTTGACCTTCATATACATCAATAACGTAATACAAGCTAACCTAACCCAACCTAACATCTCGGCGGTAAGATTTGACAACATTCCTGGCGAGTTGGCCTCTAAGTCTCCGTGGGACATTTATATACATCAATAACGGAATATAACCTAACCTCACCCAACCTAACATCTCGGCGGTAATATTTGACAACATTCCTGGCGAGTTGGCCTCTACGTCTCCGTTTGACCTTCATATACATCAATAACGTAATAGAAGCTAACCTAACCCAACCTAACATCTCGGCGGTAATATTTGACAACATTCCTGGCGAGTTGGCCTCTACGTCCCCGTTTGACCTTCATATACATCAATAACGTAATATAACCTAACCTAACCCAACCTAACACCTCGGCGGTAATATTTGAAATCATTCCTGGCGAGTTAGCCTCTACGTCTCCGTGGGACCTTTATATACATCAATAACATAATCTAAGCTAACCTAACCCAACCTAACATCTCGGCGGTAAGATTTGACAACATTCCTGTCGAATTGGCCTCTACGTCTCCGTGGGACCTTTATATACATCAATAATATAATATAACCTAGCCTAACCCAACCTAACATCTCGGCGGTAAGATTTGACCACATTCCTGGCTTGTTGGCATCTACGTCTCCGTGGGACCTTTATATACATAAATAACATAATATAAACTAGCCTAAGCCAATCTAACATCTCTTCGGTAATATTTGATCACATTCTTGGCTGGTTGGCCTCTGCGTCTCCGTGGGACCTTTGCATACGTCAATAACGTAATATAACCTAACCTAACCCAATCTAACATCTCGGCGGTAATATTTGACGACATTCCTGTCTTGTTGGCTTCTACGTCTCCGTGGGACCTTTATATACATCAATAACGTAATATAACCTAACCTGAACCAAGCTAACATCTCGGCTACAATATTTGACAACATTCCTGGCGAGTTGGCCTCTACGTCCCCGTTTGCCCTTCATATACATCAATAACGTAATATAACCTAACCTAACCCAACCTAACATCTCGGCGGTAATATTTGACAACATTCCTGGCGAGTTGGCCTCTACGTCTCCGATTGACCTTCATATACATCAATAACGTAATATAACCTAACCTAACCCAACCTAACATCTCGGCGGTAATATTTGACAACATTCCTGGCGAGTTGGCCTCTACGTCTCCGTTTGACCTTCATATACATCAATAACGTAATATCACCTAACCTAACCCAACCTATCATCTCGGCGGTAATATTTGACAACATTCCTGGCGAGTTGGCCTCTACGTCTCCGTTTGACCTCCATATACATCAATAACTTAATATAAGCTAACCTAACCCAACCTAACATCTCGGCTACAATATTTGACAACATTCCTGGCGAGTTGGCCTCTACGTCTCCGCTTGTCCTTCATATACATCAATAACGTAATATAACCTAACCTAACCCAACCTAACATCTCGGCGGTAATATTTGACAACATTCCTGGCGAGTTGGCCTCTACGTCTTCGTTTGACCTTCATATACATCAATAACGTAATATAAGCTAACCTAACCCAACCTAACATCTCGGCGGTAAGATTTGACCACATTCCTGGCTTGTTGGCATCTACGTCTCCGTGGGACCTTTATATACATAAATAACATAATATAAACTAGCCTAAGCCAATCTAACATCTCTTCGGTAATATTTGATCACATTCTTGGCTGGTTGGCCTCTGCGTCTCCGTGGGACCTTTGCATACGTCAATAACGTAATATAACCTAACCTAACCCAATCTAACATCTCGGCGGTAATATTTGACGACATTCCTGTCTTGTTGGCTTCTACGTCTCCGTGGGACCTTTATATACATCAATAACGTAATATAACCTAACCTCAACCAAGCTAACATCTCGGCTACAATATTTGACAACATTCCTGGCGAGTTGGCCTCTACGTCCCCGTTTGCCCCTCATATACATCAATAACGTAATATAACCTAACCTAACCCAACCTAACATCTCGGCGGTAATATTTGACAACATTCCTGGCGAGTTGGCCTCTACGTCTCCGATTGACCTTCATATACATCAATAACGTAATATAACCTAACCTAACCCAACCTAACATCTCGGCGGTAATATTTGACAACATTCCTGGCGAGTTGGCCTCTACGTCTCCGTTTGACCTTCATATACATCAATAACGTAATATCACCTAACCTAACCCAACCTATCATCTCGGCGGTAATATTTGACAACATTCCTGGCGAGTTGGTCTCTACGTCTCCGTGGGACCTTTATATACATCAATAACATAATCTAAGCTAACCTAACCCAACCTAACAACTCGGCGGTAAGATTTGACAACATTCCTGTCGAATTGGCCTCTACGTCTCCGTGGGACCTTTATATACATCAATAATATAATATAACCTAGCCTAACCCAACCTAACATCTCGGCGGTAAGATTTGACCACATTCCTGGCTTGTTGGCATCTACGTCTCCGTGGGACCTTTATATACATAAATAACATAATATAAACTAGCCTAAGCCAATCTAACATCTCTTCGGTAATATTTGATCACATTCTTGGCTGGTTGGCCTCTGCGTCTCCGTGGGACCTTTGCATACGTCAATAACGTAATATAACCTAACCTAACCCAATCTAACATCTCGGCGGTAATATTTGACGACATTCCTGTCTTGTTGGCTTCTACGTCTCCGTGGGACCTTTATATACATCAATAACGTAATATAACCTAACCTGAACCAACCTAACATCTCGGCGGTAATATTTGACAACATTCCTGGCGAGTTGGTCTCTACGTCCCCGTGGGACCTTTATATACATCAATAACGTAATATAACCTAACCTAACCCAACCTAACATCTCGGCGGTAATATTTGACAACATTCCTGGCGAGTTGGCCTCTACGTCTTCGTTTGACCTTCATATACATCAATAACGTAATATAAGCTAACCTAACCCAATCTAACATCTCGGCGGTAAGATTTGACCACATTCCAGGCTTGTTGGCATCTACGTCTCCGTGGGACCTTTATATACATAAATAACATAATATAAACTAGCCTAAGCCAATCTAACATCTCTTCGGTAATATTTGATCACATTCTTGGCTGGTTGGCCTCTGCGTCTCCGTGGGACCTTTGCATACGTCAATAACGTAATATAACCTAACCTAACCCAATCTAACATCTCGGCGGTAATATTTGACGACATTCCTGTCTTGTTGGCTTCTACGTCTCCGTGGGACCTTTATATACATCAATAACGTAATATAACCTAACCTGAACCAAGCTAACATCTCGGCTACAATATTTGACAACATTCCTGGCGAGTTGGCCTCTACGTCCCCGTTTGCCCTTCATATACATCAATAACGTAATATAACCTAACCTAACCCAACCTAACATCTCGGCGGTAATATTTGACAACATTCCTGGCGAGTTGGCCTCTACGTCTCCGATTGACCTTCATATACATCAATAACGTAATATAACCTAACCTAACCCAACCTAACATCTCGGCGGTAATATTTGACAACATTCCTGGCGAGTTGGCCTCTACGTCTCCGTTTGACCTTCATATACATCAATAACGTAATATCACCTAACCTAACCCAACCTATCATCTCGGCGGTAATATTTGACAACATTCCTGGCGAGTTGGCCTCTACGTCTCCGTTTGACCTCCATATACATCAATAACTTAATATAAGCTAACCTAACCCAACCTAACATCTCGGCTACAATATTTGACAACATTCCTGGCGAGTTGGCCTCTACGTCTCCGCTTGTCCTTCATATACATCAATAACGTAATATAACCTAACCTAACCCAACCTAACATCTCGGCGGTAATATTTGAAAACATTCCTGGCGAGTTAGCCTCTACGTCTCCGTGGGACCTTTATATACATCAATAACATAATCTAAGCTAACCTAACCCAACCTAACATCTCGGCGGTAAGATTTGACAACATTCCTGTCGAATTGGCCTCTACGTCTCCGTGGGACCTTTATATACATCAATAATATAATATAACCTAGCCTAACCCAACCTAACATCTCGGCGGTAAGATTTGACCACATTCCTGGCTTGTTGGCATCCACGTCTCCGTGGGACCTTTATATACATAAATAACATAATATAAACTAGCCTAAGCCAATCTAACATCTCTTCGGTAATATTTGATCACATTCTTGGCTGGTTGGCCTCTGCGTCTCCGTGGGACCTTTGCATACGTCAATAACGTAATATAACCTAACCTAACCCAATCTAACATCTCGGCGGTAATATTTGACGACATTCCTGTCTTGTTGGCTTCTACGTCTCCGTGGGACCTTTATATACATCAATAACGTAATATAACCTAACCTGAACCAACCTAACATCTCGGCGGTAATATTTGACAACATTCCTGGCGAGTTGGTCTCTACGTCCCCGTGGGACCTTTATATACATCAATAACGTAATATAACCTAACCTAACCCAACCTAACATCTCGGCGGTAATATTTGACAACATTCCTGGCGAGTTGGCCTCTACGTCTTCGTTTGACCTTCATATACATCAATAACGTAATATAAGCTAACCTAACCCAACCTAACATCTCGGCGGTAAGATTTGACCACATTCCTGGCTTGTTGGCATCTACGTCTCCGTGGGACCTTTATATACATAAATAACATAATATAAACTAGCCTAAGCCAATCTAACATCTCTTCGGTAATATTTGATCACATTCTTGGCTGTTTGGCCTCTGCGTCTCCGTGGGACCTTTGCATACGTCAATAACGTAATATAACCTAACCTAACCCAATCTAACATCTCGGCGGTAATATTTGACGACATTCCTGTCTTGTTGGCTTCTACGTCTCCGTGGGACCTTTATATACATCAATAACGTAATATAACCTAACCTGAACCAAGCTAACATCTCGGCTAGAATATTTGACAACATTCCTGGCGAGTTGGCCTCTACGTCCCCGTTTGCCCCTCATATACATCAATAACGTAATATAACCTAACCTAACCCAACCTAACATCTCGGCGGTAATATTTGACAACATTCCTGGCGAGTTGGCCTCTACGTCTCCGATTGACCTTCATATACATCAATAACGTAATATAACCTAACCTAACCCAACCTAACATCTCGGCGGTAATATTTGACAACATTCCTGGCGAGTTGGCCTCTACGTCTCCGTTTGACCTTCATATACATCAATAACGTAATATCACCTAACCTAACCCAACCTATCATCTCGGCGGTAATATTTGACAACATTCCTGGCGAGTTGGCCTCTACGTCTCCGTCTGACCTCCATATACATCAATAACTTAATATAAGCTAACCTAACCCAACCTAACATCTCGGCTACAATATTTGACAACATTCCTGGCGAGTTGGCCTCTACGTCTCCGCTTGTCCTTCATATACATCAATAACGTAATATAACCTAACCTAACCCAACCTAACATCTCGGCGGTAATATTTGAAAACATTCCTGGCGAGTTAGCCTCTACGTCTCCGTGGGACCTTTATATACATCAATAACATAATCTAAGCTAACCTAACCCAACCTAACATCTCGGCGGTAAGATTTGACAACATTCCTGTCGAATTGGCCTCTACGTCTCCGTGGGACCTTTATATACATCAATAATATAATATAACCTAGCCTAACCCAACCTAACATCTCGGCGGTAAGATTTGACCACATTCCTGGCTTGTTGGCATCTACGTCTCCGTGGGACCTTTATATACATAAATAACATAATATAAACTAGCCTAAGCCAATCTAACATCTCTTCGGTAATATTTGATCACATTCTTGGCTGGTTGGCCTCTGCGTCTCCGTGGGACCTTTGCATACGTCAATAACGTAATATAACCTAACCTAACCCAATCTAACATCTCGGCGGTAATATTTGACGACATTCCTGTCTTGTTGGCTTCTACGTCTCCGTGGGACATTTATATACATCAATAACGTAATATAACCTAACCTGAACCAACCTAACATCTCGGCGGTAATATTTGACAACATTCCTGGCGAGTTGGTCTCTACGTCCCCGTGGGACCTTTATATACATCAATAACGTAATATAACCTAACCTAACCCAACCTAACATCTCGGCGGTAATATTTGACAACATTCCTGGCGAGTTGGCCTCTACGTCTTCGTTTGACCTTCATATACATCAATAACGTAATATAAGCTAACCTAACCCAACCTAACATCTCGGCGGTAAGATTTGACCACATTCCTGGCTTGTTGGCATCTACGTCTCCGTGGGACCTTTATATACATAAATAACATAATATAAACTAGCCTAAGCCAATCTAACATCTCTTCGGTAATATTTGATCACATTCTTGGCTGGTTGGCCTCTGCGTCTCCGTGGGACCTTTGCATACGTCAATAACGTAATATAACCTAACCTAACCCAATCTAACATCTCGGCGGTAATATTTGACGACATTCCTGTCTTGTTGGCTTCTACGTCTCCGTGGGACCTTTATATACATCAATAACGTAATATAACCTAACCTGAACCAAGCTAACATCTCGGCTACAATATTTGACAACATTCCTGGCGAGTTGGCCTCTACGTCCCCGTTTGCCCTTCATATACATCAATAACGTAATATAACCTAACCTAACCCAACCTAACATCTCGGCGGTAATATTTGACAACATTCCTGGCGAGTTGGCCTCTACGTCTCCGATTGACCTTCATATACATCAATAACGTAATATAACCTAACCTAACCCAACCTAACATCTCGGCGGTAATATTTGACAACATTCCTGGCGAGTTGGCCTCTACGTCTCCGTTTGACCTTCATATACATCAATAACGTAATATCACCTAACCTAACCCAACCTATCATCTCGGCGGTAATATTTGACAACATTCCTGGCGAGTTGGCCTCTACGTCTCCGTTTGACCTCCATATACATCAATAACTTAGTATAAGCTAACCTAACCCAACCTAACATCTCGGCTACAATATTTGACAACATTCCTGGCGAGTTGGCCTCTACGTCTCCGCTTGTCCTTCATATACATCAATAACGTAATATAACCTAACCTAACCCAACCTAACATCTCGGCGGTAATATTTGAAAACATTCCTGGCGAGTTAGCCTCTACGTCTCCGTGGGACCTTTATATACATCAATAACATAATCTAAGCTAACCTAACCCAACCTAACATCTCGGCGGTAAGATTTGACAACATTCCTGTCGAATTGGCCTCTACGTCTCCGTGGGACCTTTATATACATCAATAATATAATATAACCTAGCCTAACCCAACCTAACATCTCGGCGGTAAGATTTGACCACATTCCTGGCTTGTTGGCATCTACGTCTCCGTGGGACCTTTATATACATAAATAACATAATATAAACTAGCCTAAGCCAATCTAACATCTCTTCGGTAATATTTGATCACATTCTTGGCTGGTTGGCCTCTGCGTCTCCGTGGGACCTTTGCATACGTCAATAACGTAATATAACCTAACCTAACCCAATCTAACATCTCGGCGGTAATATTTGACGACATTCCTGTCTTGTTGGCTTCTACGTCTCCGTGGGACCTTTATATACATCAATAACGTAATATAACCTAACCTGAACCAACCTAACATCTCGGCGGTAATATTTGACAACATTCCTGGCGAGTTGGTCTCTACGTCCCCGTGGGACCTTTATATACATCAATAACGTAATATAACCTAACCTAACCCAACCTAACATCTCGGCGGTAATATTTGACAACATTCCTGGCGAGTTGGCCTCTACGTCTTCGTTTGACCTTCATATACATCAATAACGTAATATAAGCTAACCTAACCCAACCTAACATCTCGGCGGTAAGATTTGACCACATTCCTGGCTTGTTGGCATCTACGTCTCCGTGGGACCTTTATATACATAAATAACATAATATAAACTAGCCTAAGCCAATCTAACATCTCTTCGGTAATATTTGATCACATTCTTGGCTGGTTGGCCTCTGCGTCTCCGTGGGACCTTTGCATACGTCAATAACGTAATATAACCTAACCTAACCCAATCTAACATCTCGGCGGTAATATTTGACGACATTCCTGTCTTGTTGGCTTCTACGTCTCCGTGGGACCTTTATATACATCAATAACGTAATATAACCTAACCTGAACCAAGCTAACATCTCGGCTACAATATTTGACAACATTCCTGGCGAGTTGGCCTCTACGTCCCCGTTTGCCCTTCATATACATCAATAACGTAATATAACCTAACCTAACCCAACCTAACATCTCGGCGGTAATATTTGACAACATTCCTGGCGAGTTGGCCTCTACGTCTCCGATTGACCTTCATATACATCAATAACGTAATATAACCTAACCTAACCCAACCTAACATCTCGGCGGTAATATTTGACAACATTCCTGGCGAGTTGGCCTCTACGTCTCCGTTTGACCTTCATATACATCAATAACGTAATATCACCTAACCTAACCCAACCTATCATCTCGGCGGTAATATTTGACAACATTCCTGGCGAGTTGGCCTCTACGTCTCCGTTTGACCTCCATATACATCAATAACTTAATATAAGCTAACCTAACCCAACCTAACATCTCGGCTACAATATTTGACAACATTCCTGGCGAGTTGGCCTCTACGTCTCCGCTTGTCCTTCATATACATCAATAACGTAATATAACCTAACCTAACCCAACCTAACATCTCGGCGGTAATATTTGACAACATTCCTGGCGAGTTGGCCTCTACGTCTTCGTTTGACCTTCATATACATCAATAACGTAATACAAGCTAACCCAACCCAACCTAACATCTCGGCGGTAAGATTTGACAACATTCCTGGCGAGTTGGCCTCTAAGTCTCCGTGGAACATTTATATACATCAATAACGGAATATAACCTAACCTCACCCAACCTAACATCTCGGCGGTAATATTTGACAACATTCCTGGCGAGTTGGCCTCTACGTCTCCGTTTGACCTTCATATACATCAATAACGTAATACAAGCTAACCTAACCCAACCTAACATCTCGGCGGTGATATTTGACAACATTCCTGGCGAGTTAGCCTCTACGTCTCCGTGGGACCTTTATATACATCAATAACATAATCTAAGCTAACCTAACCCAACCTAACATCTCGGCGGTAAGATTTGACAACATTCCTGTCGAATTGGCCTCTACGTCTCCGTGGGACCTTTATATACATCAATAATATAATATAACCTAGCCTAACCCAACCTAACATCTCGGCGGTAAGATTTGACCACATTCCTGGCTTGTTGGCATCTACGTCTCCGTGGGACCTTTATATACATAAATAACATAATATAAACTAGCCTAAGCCAATCTAACATCTCTTCGGTAATATTTGATCACATTCTTGGCTGGTTGGCCTCTGCGTCTCCGTGGGACCTTTGCATACGTCAATAACGTAATATAACCTAACCTAACCCAATCTAACATCTCGGCGGTAATATTTGACGACATTCCTGTCTTGTTGGCTTCTACGTCTCCGTGGGACCTTTATATACATCAATAACGTAATATAACCTAACCTGAACCAACCTAACATCTCGGCGGTAATATTTGACAACATTCCTGGCGAGTTGGTCTCTACGTCCCCGTGGGACCTTTATATACATCAATAACGTAATATAACCTAACCTAACCCAACCTAACATCTCGGCGGTAATATTTGACAACATTCCTGGCGAGTTGGCCTCTACGTCTTCGTTTGACCTTCATATACATCAATAACGTAATATAAGCTAACCTAACCCAACCTAACATCTCGGCGGTAAGATTTGACCACATTCCTGGCTTGTTGGCATCTACGTCTCCGTGGGACCTTTATATACATAAATAACATAATATAAACTAGCCTAAGCCAATCTAACATCTCTTCGGTAATATTTGATCACATTCTTGGCTGGTTGGCCTCTGCGTCTCCGTGGGACCTTTGCATACGTCAATAACGTAATATAACCTAACCTAACCCAATCTAACATCTCGGCGGTAATATTTGACGACATTCCTGTCTTGTTGGCTTCTACGTCTCCGTGGGACCTTTATATACATCAATAACGTAATATAACCTAACCTGAACCAAGCTAACATCTCGGCTACAATATTTGACAACATTCCTGGCGAGTTGGCCTCTACGTCCCCGTTTGCCCTTCATATACATCAATAACGTAATATAACCTAACCTAACCCAACCTAACATCTCGGCGGTAATATTTGACAACATTCCTGGCGAGTTGGCCTCTACGTCTCCGATTGACCTTCATATACATCAATAACGTAATATAACCTAACCTAACCCAACCTAACATCTCGGCGGTAATATTTGACAACATTCCTGGCGAGTTGGCCTCTACGTCTCCGTTTGACCTTCATATACATCAATAACGTAATATCACCTAACCTAACCCAACCTATCATCTCGGCGGTAATATTTGACAACATTCCTGGCGAGTTGGCCTCTACGTCTCCGTTTGACCTCCATATACATCAATAACTTAATATAAGCTAACCTAACCCAACCTAACATCTCGGCTACAATATTTGACAACATTCCTGGCGAGTTGGCCTCTACGTCTCCGCTTGTCCTTCATATACATCAATAACGTAATATAACCTAACCTAACCCAACCTAACATCTCGGCGGTAATATTTGACAACATTCCTGGCGAGTTGGCCTCTACGTCTTCGTTTGACCTTCATATACATCAATAACGTAATACAAGCTAACCCAACCCAACCTAACATCTCGGCGGTAAGATTTGACAACATTCCTGGCGAGTTGGCCTCTAAGTCTCCGTGGAACATTTATATACATCAATAACGGAATATAACCTAACCTCACCCAACCTAACATCTCGGCGGTAATATTTGACAACATTCCTGGCGAGTTGGCCTCTACGTCTCCGTTTGACCTTCATATACATCAATAACGTAATACAAGCTAACCTAACCCAACCTAACATCTCGGCGGTGATATTTGACAACATTCCTGGCGAGTTAGCCTCTACGTCTCCGTGGGACCTTTATATACATCAATAACATAATCTAAGCTAACCTAACCCAACCTAACATCTCGGCGGTAAGATTTGACAACATTCCTGTCGAATTGGCCTCTACGTCTCCGTGGGACCTTTATATACATCAATAATATAATATAACCTAGCCTAACCCAACCTAACATCTCGGCGGTAAGATTTGACCACATTCCTGGCTTGTTGGCATCTACGTCTCCGTGGGACCTTTATATACATAAATAACATAATATAAACTAGCCTAAGCCAATCTAACATCTCTTCGGTAATATTTGATCACATTCTTGGCTGGTTGGCCTCTGCGTCTCCGTGGGACCTTTGCATACGTCAATAACGTAATATAACCTAACCTAACCCAATCTAACATCTCGGCGGTAATATTTGACGACATTCCTGTCTTGTTGGCTTCTACGTCTCCGTGGGACCTTTATATACATCAATAACGTAATATAACCTAACCTGAACCAACCTAACATCTCGGCGGTAATATTTGACAACATTCCTGGCGAGTTGGTCTCTACGTCCCCGTGGGACCTTTATATACATCAATAACGTAATATAACCTAACCTAACCCAACCTAACATCTCGGCGGTAATATTTGACAACATTCCTGGCGAGTTGGCCTCTACGTCTTCGTTTGACCTTCATATACATCAATAACGTAATATAAGCTAACCTAACCCAACCTAACATCTCGGCGGTAAGATTTGACCACATTCCTGGCTTGTTGGCATCTACGTCTCCGTGGGACCTTTATATACATAAATAACATAATATAAACTAGCCTAAGCCAATCTAACATCTCTTCGGTAATATTTGATCACATTCTTGGCTGGTTGGCCTCTGCGTCTCCGTGGGACCTTTGCATACGTCAATAACGTAATATAACCTAACCTAACCCAATCTAACATCTCGGCGGTAATATTTGACGACATTCCTGTCTTGTTGGCTTCTACGTCTCCGTGGGACCTTTATATACATCAATAACGTAATATAACCTAACCTGAACCAAGCTAACATCTCGGCTACAATATTTGACAACATTCCTGGCGAGTTGGCCTCTACGTCCCCGTTTGCCCTTCATATACATCAATAACGTAATATAACCTAACCTAACCCAACCTAACATCTCGGCGGTAATATTTGACAACATTCCTGGCGAGTTGGCCTCTACGTCTCCGATTGACCTTCATATACATCAATAACGTAATATAACCTAACGTAACCCAACCTAACATCTCGGCGGTAATATTTGACAACATTCCTGGCGAGTTGGCCTCTACGTCTCCGTTTGACCTTCATATACATCAATAACGTAATATCACCTAACCTAACCCAACCTATCATCTCGGCGGTAATATTTGACAACATTCCTGGCGAGTTGGCCTCTACGTCTCCGTTTGACCTCCATATACATCAATAACTTAATATAAGCTAACCTAACCCAACCTAACATCTCGGCTACAATATTTGACAACATTCCTGGCGAGTTGGCCTCTACGTCTCCGCTTGTCCTTCATATACATCAATAACGTAATATAACCTAACCTAACCCAACCTAACATCTCGGCGGTAATATTTGAAAACATTCCTGGCGAGTTAGCCTCTACGTCTCCGTGGGACCTTTATATACATCAATAACATAATCTAAGCTAACCTAACCCAACCTAACATCTCGGCGGTAAGATTTGACAACATTCCTGTCGAATTGGCCTCTACGTCTCCGTGGGACCTTTATATACATCAATAATATAATATAACCTAGCCTAAGCCAATCTAACATCTCTTCGGTAATATTTGATCACATTCTTGGCTGGTTGGCCTCTGCGTCTCCGTGGGACCTTTGCATACGTCAATAACGTAATATAACCTAACCTAACCCAATCTAACATCTCGGCGGTAATATTTGACGACATTCCTGTCTTGTTGGCTTCTACGTCTCCGTGGGACCTTTATATACATCAATAACGTAATATAACCTAACCTGAACCAACCTAACATCTCGGCGGTAATATTTGACAACATTCCTGGCGAGTTGGTCTCTACGTCCCCGTGGGACCTTTATATACATCAATAACGTAATATAACCTAACCTAACCCAACCTAACATCTCGGCGGTAATATTTGACAACATTCCTGGCGAGTTGGCCTCTACGTCTTCGTTTGACCTTCATATACATCAATAACGTAATATAAGCTAACCTAACCCAACCTAACATCTTGACGGTAATATTTGACCGCATTCCTGGCTTGTTGGCATCTACGTCTCCGTGGGACCTTTATATACATAAATAACATAATATAAACTAGCCTAAGCCAATCTAACATCTCTTCGGTAATATTTGATCACATTCTTGACTGGTTGGCATCTGCGTCTCCGTGGGACCTTTGCATACGTCAATAACGTAATATAACCTAACCTAACCCAATCTAACATCTCGGCGGTAATATTTGACGACATTCCTGTCTTGTTGGCTTCTACGTCTCCGTGGGACCTTTATATACATCAATAACGTAATATAACCTAACCTGAACCAAGCTAACATCTCGGCTACAATATTTGACAACATTCCTGGCGAGTTGGCCTCTACGTCCCCGTTTGACCTTCATATACATCAATAACGTAATATAACCTAACCTAACCCAACCTATCATCTCGGCGGTAATATTTGACAACATTCCTGGCGAGTTGGCCTCTACGTCACCGTTTGACCTTCATATACATCAATAACGTAATATAAGCTAACCTAACCCAACCTAACATCTCGGCGGTAAGATTTGACAACATTCCTGGCGAGTTGGCCTCTACGTCTCCGTTTGACCTCCATATACATCAATACCTTAATATAAGCTAACCTAACCCAACCTAACATCTCGGCTACAATATTTGACAACATTCCTGGCGAGTTGGCCTCTACGTCTCCGCTTGTCCTTCATATACATCAATAACGTAATATAACCTAACCTAACCCAACCTAACATCTCGGCGGTAATATTTGACAACATTCCTGGCGAGTTGGCCTCTACGTCTTCGTTTGACCTTCATATACATCAATAACGTAATATAAGCTAACCTAACCCAACCTAACATCTCGGCGGTAAGATTTGACAACATTCCTGGCGAATTGGCCTCTACGTCTCCGTGGGACCTTTATATACATCAATAATATAATATAACCGAGCCTAACCCAATCTAACATCTCGGTGGTAATATTTGATCACATTCCTGGCGAGTTGGCCTCTACGTCTCCGTTTGACCTTCATATACATCAATAACGTAATACAAGCTAACCTAACCCAACCTAACATCTCGGCGGTAAGACTTGACAACATTCCTGGCGAGTTGGCCTCTACGTCTCCGATTGACCTTCATATACATCAATAACGTAATATAACCTAACCTAACCCAACCTAACATCTCGGCGGTAATATTTGACAACATTCCTGGCGAGTTGGCCTCTACGTCTCCGTTTGACCTTCATATACATCAATAACGTAATATCACCTAACCTAACCCAACCTATCATCTCGGCGGTAATATTTGACAACATTCCTGGCGAGTTGGCCTCTACGTCTCCGTTTGACCTCCATATACATCAATAACTTAATATAAGCTAACCTAACCCAACCTAACATCTCGGCTACAATATTTGACAACATTCCTGGCGAGTTGGCCTCTACGTCTCCGCTTGTCCTTCATATACATCAATAACGTAATATAACCTAACCTAACCCAACCTAACATCTCGGCGGTAATATTTGAAAACATTCCTGGCGAGTTAGCCTCTACGTCTCCGTGGGACCTTTATATACATCAATAACATAATCTAAGCTAACCTAACCCAACCTAACAACTCGGCGGTAAGATTTGACAACATTCCTGTCGAATTGGCCTCTACGTCTCCGTGGGACCTTTATATACATCAGTAATATAATATAACCTAGCCTAACCCAACCTAACATCTCGGCGGTAAGATTTGACCACATTCCTGGCTTGTTGGCATCTACGTCTCCGTGGGACCTTTATATACATAAATAACATAATATAAACTAGCCTAAGCCAATCTAACATCTCTTCGGTAATATTTGATCACATTCTTGGCTGGTTGGCCTCTGCGTCTCCGTGGGACCTTTGCATACGTCAATAACGTAATATAACCTAACCTAACCCAATCTAACATCTCGGCGGTAATATTTGACGACATTCCTGTCTTGTTGGCTTCTACGTCTCCGTGGGACCTTTATATACATCAATAACGTAATATAACCTAACCTGAACCAACCTAACATCTCGGCGGTAATATTTGACAACATTCCTGGCGAGTTGGTCTCTACGTCCCCGTGGGACCTTTATATACATCAATAACGTAATATAATCTAACCTAACCCAACCTAACATCTCGGCGGTAATATTTGACAACATTCCTGGCGAGTTGGCCTCTACGTCTTCGTTTGACCTTCATATACATCAATAACGTAATATAAGCTAACCTAACCCAACCTAACATCTCGGCGGTAAGATTTGACCACATTCCTGGCTTGTTGGCATCTACGTCTCCGTGGGACCTTTATATACATAAATAACATAATATAAACTAGCCTAAGCCAATCTAACATCTCTTCGGTAATATTTGATCACATTCTTGGCTGGTTGGCCTCTGCGTCTCCGTGGGACCTTTGCATACGTCAATAACGTAATATAACCTAACCTAACCCAATCTAACATCTCGGCGGTAATATTTGACGACATTCCTGTCTTGTTGGCTTCTACGTCTCCGTGGGACCTTTATATACATCAATAACGTAATATAACCTAACCTGAACCAAGCTAATATCTCGGCTACAATATTTGACAACATTCCTGGCGAGTTGGCTTCTACGTCCCCGTTTGCCCTTCATATACATCAATAACGTAATATAACCTAACCTAACCCAACCTAACATCTCGGCGGTAATATTTGACAACATTCCTGGCGAGTTGGCCTCTACGTCTCCGATTGACCTTCATATACATCAATAACGTAATATAACCTAACCTAACCCAACCTAACATCTCGGCGGTAATATTTGACAACATTCCTGGCGAGTTGGCCTCTACGTCTCCGTTTGACCTTCATATACATCAATAACGTAATATCACCTAACCTAACCCAACCTATCATCTCGGCGGTAATATTTGACAACATTCCTGGCGAGTTGGCCTCTACGTCTCCGTTTGACCTCCATATACATCAATAACTTAATATAAGCTAACCTAACCCAACCTAACATCTCGGCTACAATATTTGACAACATTCCTGGCGAGTTGGCCTCTACGTCTCCGCTTGTCCTTCATATACATCAATAACGTAATATAACCTAACCTAACCCAACCTAACATCTCGGCGGTAATATTTGAAAACATTCCTGGCGAGTTAGCCTCTACGTCTCCGTGGGACCTTTATATACATCAATAACATAATCTAAGCTAACCTAACCCAACCTAACATCTCGGCGGTAAGATTTGACAACATTCCTGTCGAATTGGCCTCTACGTCTCCGTGGGACCTTTATATACATCAATAATATAATATAACCTAGCCTAACCCAACCTAACATCTCGGCGGTAAGATTTGACCACATTCCTGGCTTGTTGGCATCTACGTCTCCGTGGGACCTTTATATACATAAATAACATAATATAAACTAGCCTAAGCCAATCTAACATCTCTTCGGTAATATTTGATCACATTCTTGGCTGGTTGGCCTCTGCGTCTCCGTGGGACCTTTGCATACGTCAATAACGTAATATAACCTAACCTAACCCAATCTAACATCTCGGCGGTAATATTTGACGACATTCCTGTCTTGTTGGCTTCTACGTCTCCGTGGGACCTTTATATACATCAATAACGTAATATAACCTAACCTGAACCAACCTAACATCTCGGCGGTAATATTTGACAACATTCCTGGCGAGTTGGTCTCTACGTCCCCGTGGGACCTTTATATACATCAATAACGTAATATAACCTAACCTAACCCAACCTAACATCTCGGCGGTAATATTTGACAACATTCCTGGCGAGTTGGCCTCTACGTCTTCGTTTGACCTTCATATACATCAATAACGTAATATAAGCTAACCTAACCCAACCTAACATCTCGGCGGTAAGATTTGACCACATTCCTGGCTTGTTGGCATCTACGTCTCCGTGGGACCTTTATATACATAAATAACATAATATAAACTAGCCTAAGCCAATCTAACATCTCTTCGGTAATATTTGATCACATTCTTGGCTGGTTGGCCTCTGCGTCTCCGTGGGACCTTTGCATACGTCAATAACGTAATATAACCTAACCTAACCCAATCTAACATCTCGGCGGTAATATTTGACGACATTCCTGTCTTGTTGGCTTCTACGTCTCCGTGGGACCTTTATATACATCAATAACGTAATATAACCTAACCTAACCCAACCTAACATCTCGGCGGTAATATTTGACAACATTCCTGGCGAGTTGGCCTCTACGTCTTCGTTTGACCTTCATATACATCAATAACGTAATATAAGCTAACCTAACCCAACCTAACATCTCGGCGGTAAGATTTGACCACATTCCTGGCTTGTTGGCATCTACGTCTCCGTGGGACCTTTATATACATAAATAACATAATATAAACTAGCCTAAGCCAATCTAACATCTCTTCGGTAATATTTGATCACATTCTTGGCTGGTTGGCCTCTGCGTCTCCGTGGGACCTTTGCATACGTCAATAACGTAATATAACCTAACCTAACCCAATCTAACATCTCGGCGGTAATATTTGACGACATTCCTGTCTTGTTGGCTTCTACGTCTCCGTGGGACCTTTATATACACCAATAACGTAATATAACCTAACCTGAACCAAGCTAACATCTCGGCTACAATATTTGACAACATTCCTGGCGAGTTGGCCTCTACGTCCCCGTTTGCCCTTCATATACATCAATAACGTAATATAACCTAACCTAACCCAACCTAACATCTCGGCGGTAATATTTGACAACATTCCTGGCGAGTTGGCCTCTACGTCTCCGATTGACCTTCATATACATCAATAACGTAATATAACCTAACCTAACCCAACCTAACATCTCGGCGGTAATATTTGACAACATTCCTGGCGAGTTGGCCTCTACGTCTCCGTTTGACCTTCATATACATCAATAACGTAATATCACCTAACCTAACCCAACCTATCATCTCGGCGGTAATATTTGACAACATTCCTGGCGAGTTGGCCTCTACGTCTCCGTTTGACCTCCATATACATCAATAACTTAATATAAGCTAACCTAACCCAACCTAACATCTCGGCTACAATATTTGACAACATTCCTGGCGAGTTGGCCTCTACGTCTCCGCTTGTCTTTCATATACATCAATAACGTAATATAACCTAACCTAACCCAACCTAACATCTCGGCGGTAATATTTGAAAACATTCCTGGCGAGTTAGCCTCTACGTCTCCGTGGGACCTTTATATACATCAATAACATAATCTAAGCTAACCTAACCCAACCTAACAACTCGGCGGTAAGATTTGACAACATTCCTGTCGAATTGGCCTCTACGTCTCCGTGGGACCTTTATATACATCAATAATATAATATAACCTAGCCTAACCCAACCTAACATCTCGGCGGTAAGATTTGACCACATTCCTGGCTTGTTGGCATCTACGTCTCCGTGGGACCTTTATATACATAAATAACATAATATAAACTAGCCTAAGCCAATCTAACATCTCTTCGGTAATATTTGATCACATTCTTGGCTGGTTGGCCTCTGCGTCTCCGTGGGACCTTTGCATACGTCAATAACGTAATATAACCTAACCTAACCCAATCTAACATCTCGGCGGTAATATTTGACGACATTCCTGTCTTGTTGGCTTCTACGTCTCTGTGGGACCTTTATATACATCAATAACGTAATATAACCTAACCTGAACCAACCTAACATCTCGGCGGTAATATTTGACAACATTCCTGGCGAGTTGGTCTCTACGTCCCCGTGGGACCTTTATATACATCAATAACGTAATATAACCTAACCTAACCCAACCTAACATCTCGGCGGTAATATTTGACAACATTCCTGGCGAGTTGGCCTCTACGTCTTCGTTTGACCTTCATATACATCAATAACGTAATATAAGCTAACCTAACCCAACCTAACATCTCGGCGGTAAGATTTGACCACATTCCTGGCTTGTTGGCATCTACGTCTCCGTGGGACCTTTATATACATAAATAACATAATATAAACTAGCCTAAGCCAAGCTAACATCTCGGCTACAATATTTGACAACATTCCTGGCGAGTTGGCCTCTACGTCCCCGTTTGCCCTTCATATACATCAATAACGTAATATAACCTAACCTAACCCAACCTCACATCTCGGCGGTAATATTTGACAACATTCCTGGCGAGTTGGCCTCTACGTCTCCGATTGACCTTCATATACATCAATAACGTAATATAACCTAACCTAACCCAACCTAACATCTCGGCGGTAATATTTGACAACATTCCTGGCGAGTTGGCCTCTACGTCTCCGTTTGACCTTCATATACATCAATAACGTAATATCACCTAACCTAACCCAACCTATCATCTCGGCGGTAATATTTGACAACATTCCTGGCGAGTTGGCCTCTACGTCTCCGTTTGACCTCCATATACATCAATAACTTAATATAAGCTAACCTAACCCAACCTAACATCTCGGCTACAATATTTGACAACATTCCTGGCGAGTTGGCCTCTACGTCTCCGCTTGTCCTTCATATACATCAATAACGTAATATAACCTAACCTAACCCAACCTAACATCTCGGCGGTAATATTTGAAAACATTCCTGGCGAGTTAGCCTCTACGTCTCCGTGGGACCTTTATATACATCAATAACATAATCTAAGCTAACCTAACCCAACCTAACATCTCGGCGGTAAGATTTGACCACATTCCTGGCTTGTTGGCATCTACGTCTCCGTGGGACCTTTATATACATAAATAACATAATATAAACTAGCCTAAGCCAATCTAACATCTCTTCGGTAATATTTGATCACATTCTTGGCTGGTTGGCCTCTGCGTCTCCGTGGGACCTTTGCATACGTCAATAACGTAATATAACCTAACCTAACCCAATCTAACATCTCGGCGGTAATATTTGACGACATTCCTGTCTTGTTGGCTTCTACGTCTCCGTGGGACCTTTATATACATCAATAACGTAATATAACCTAACCTGAACCAACCTAACATCTCGGCGGTAATATTTGACAACATTCCTGGCGTGTTGGTCTCTACGTCCCCGTGGGACCTTTATATACATCAATAACGTAATATAACCTAACCTAACCCAACCTAACATCTCGGCGGTAATATTTGACAACATTCCTGGCGAGTTGGCCTCTACGTCTTCGTTTGACCTTCATATACATCAATAACGTAATATAAGCTAACCTAACCCAACCTAACATCTCGGCGGTAAGATTTGACCACATTCCTGGCTTGTTGGCATCTACGTCTCCGTGGGACCTTTATATACATAAATAACATAATATAAACTAGCCTAAGCCAATCTAACATCTCTTCGGTAATATTTGATCACATTCTTGGCTGGTTGGCCTCTGCGTCTCCGTGGGACCTTTGCATACGTCAATAACGTAATATAACCTAACCTAACCCAATCTAACATCTCGGCGGTAATATTTGACGACATTCCTGTCTTGTTGGCTTCTACGTCTCCGTGGGACCTTTATATACATCAATAACGTAATATAACCTAACCTGAACCAAGCTAACATCTCGGCTACAATATTTGACAACATTCCTGGCGAGTTGGCCTCTACGTCCCCGTTTGCCCTTCATATACATCAATAACGTAATATAACCTAACCTAACCCAACCTAACATCTCGGCGGTAATATTTGACAACATTCCTGGCGAGTTGGCCTCTACGTCTCCGATTGACCTTCATATACATCAATAACGTAATATAACCTAACCTAACCCAACCTAACATCTCGGCGGTAATATTTGACAACATTCCTGGCGAGTTGGCCTCTACGTCTCCGTTTGACCTTCATATACATCAATAACGTAATATCACCTAACCTAACCCAACCTATCATCTCGGCGGTAATATTTGACAACATTCCTGGCGAGTTGGCCTCTACGTCTCCGTTTGACCTCCATATACATCAATAACTTAATATAAGCTAACCTAACCCAACCTAACATCTCGGCTACAATATTTGACAACATTCCTGGCGAGTTGGCCTCTACGTCTCCGCTTGTCCTTCATATACATCAATAACGTAATATAACCTAACCTAACCCAACCTAACATCTCGGCGGTAATATTTGACAACATTCCTGGCGAGTTGGCCTCTACGTCTTCGTTTGACCTTCATATACATCAATAACGTAATATAAGCTAACCTAACCCAACCTAACATCTCGGCGGTAAGATTTGACAACATTCCTGGCGAATTGGCCTCTACGTCTCCGTGGGACCTTTATATACATCAATAATATAATATAACCGAGCCTAACCCAATCTAACATCTCGGCGGTAATATTTGATCACATTCCTGGCGAGTTGGCCTCTACGTCTCCGTTTGACCTTCATATACATCAATAACGTAATACAAGCTAACCTAACCCAACCTAACATCTCGGCGGTAAGATTTGACAACATTCCTGGCGAGTTGGCCTCTAAGTCTCCGTGGGACATTTATATACATCAATAACGGAATATAACCTAACCTCACCCAACCTAACATCTCGGCGGTAATATTTGACAACATTCCTGGCGAGTTGGCCTCTACGTCTCCGTTTGACCTTCATATACATCAATAACGTAATACAAGCTAACCTAACCCAACCTAACATCTCGGCGGTAATATTTGACAACATTCCTGGCGAGTTGGCCTCTACGTCCCCGTTTGACCTTCATATACATCAATAACGTAATATAACCTAACCTAACCCAACCTAACACCTCGGCGGTAATATTTGAAAACATTCCTGGCGAGTTAGCCTCTACGTCTCCGTGGGACCTTTATATACATCAATAACATAATCTAAGCTAACCTAACCCAACCTAACATCTCGGCGGTAAGATTTGACAACATTCCTGTCGAATTGGCCTCTACGTCTCCGTGGGACCTTTATATACATCAATAATATAATATAACCTAGCCTAACCCAACCTAACATCTCGGCGGTAAGATTTGACCACATTCCTGGCTTGTTGGCATCTACGTCTCCGTGGGACCTTTATATACATAAATAACATAATATAAACTAGCCTAAGCCAATCTAACATCTCTTCGGTAATATTTGATCACATTCTTGGCTGGTTGGCCTCTGCGTCTCCGTGGGACCTTTGCATACGTCAATAACGTAATATAACCTAACCTAACCCAATCTAACATCTCGGCGGTAATATTTGACGACATTCCTGTCTTGTTGGCTTCTACGTCTCCGTGGGACCTTTACATACATCAATAACGTAATATAACCTAACCTGAACCAACCTAACATCTCGGCGGTAATATTTGACAACATTCCTGGCGAGTTGGTCTCTACGTCCCCGTGGGACCTTTATATACATCAATAACGTAATATAACCTAACCTAACCCAACCTAACATCTCGGCGGTAATATTTGACAACATTCCTGGCGAGTTGGCCTCTACGTCTTCGTTTGACCTTCATATACATCAATAACGTAATATAAGCTAACCTAACCCAACCTAACATCTCGGCGGTAAGATTTGACCACATTCCTGGCTTGTTGGCATCTACGTCTCCGTGGGACCTTTATATACATAAATAACATAATATAAACTAGCCTAAGCCAATCTAACATCTCTTCGGTAATATTTGATCACATTCTTGGCTGGTTGGCCTCTGCGTCTCCGTGGGACCTTTGCATACGTCAATAACGTAATATAACCTAACCTAACCCAATCTAACATCTCGGCGGTAATATTTGACGACATTCCTGTCTTGTTGGCTTCTACGTCTCCGTGGGACCTTTATATACACCAATAACGTAATATAACCTAACCTGAACCAAGCTAACATCTCGGCTACAATATTTGACAACATTCCTGGCGAGTTGGCCTCTACGTCCCCGTTTGCCCTTCATATACATCAATAACGTAATATAACCTAACCTAACCCAACCTAACATCTCGGCGGTAATATTTGACAACATTCCTGGCGAGTTGGCCTCTACGTCTCCGATTGACCTTCATATACATCAATAACGTAATATAACCTAACCTAACCCAACCTAACATCTCGGCGGTAATATTTGACAACATTCCTGGCGAGTTGGCCTCTACGTCTCCGTTTGACCTTCATATACATCAATAACGTAATATCACCTAACCTAACCCAACCTATCATCTCGGCGGTAATATTTGACAACATTCCTGGCGAGTTGGCCTCTACGTCTCCGTTTGACCTCCATATACATCAATAACTTAATATAAGCTAACCTAACCCAACCTAACATCTCGGCTACAATATTTGACAACATTCCTGGCGAGTTGGCCTCTACGTCTCCGCTTGTCTTTCATATACATCAATAACGTAATATAACCTAACCTAACCCAACCTAACATCTCGGCGGTAATATTTGAAAACATTCCTGGCGAGTTAGCCTCTACGTCTCCGTGGGACCTTTATATACATCAATAACATAATCTAAGCTAACCTAACCCAACCTAACAACTCGGCGGTAAGATTTGACAACATTCCTGTCGAATTGGCCTCTACGTCTCCGTGGGACCTTTATATACATCAATAATATAATATAACCTAGCCTAACCCAACCTAACATCTCGGCGGTAAGATTTGACCACATTCCTGGCTTGTTGGCATCTACGTCTCCGTGGGACCTTTATATACATAAATAACATAATATAAACTAGCCTAAGCCAATCTAACATCTCTTCGGTAATATTTGATCACATTCTTGGCTGGTTGGCCTCTGCGTCTCCGTGGGACCTTTGCATACGTCAATAACGTAATATAACCTAACCTAACCCAATCTAACATCTCGGCGGTAATATTTGACGACATTCCTGTCTTGTTGGCTTCTACGTCTCTGTGGGACCTTTATATACATCAATAACGTAATATAACCTAACCTGAACCAACCTAACATCTCGGCGGTAATATTTGACAACATTCCTGGCGAGTTGGTCTCTACGTCCCCGTGGGACCTTTATATACATCAATAACGTAATATAACCTAACCTAACCCAACCTAACATCTCGGCGGTAATATTTGACAACATTCCTGGCGAGTTGGCCTCTACGTCTTCGTTTGACCTTCATATACATCAATAACGTAATATAAGCTAACCTAACCCAACCTAACATCTCGGCGGTAAGATTTGACCACATTCCTGGCTTGTTGGCATCTACGTCTCCGTGGGACCTTTATATACATAAATAACATAATATAAACTAGCCTAAGCCAAGCTAACATCTCTTCGGTAATATTTGATCACATTCTTGGCTGGTTGGCCTCTGCGTCTCCGTGGGACCTTTGCATACGTCAATAACGTAATATAACCTAACCTAACCCAATCTAACATCTCGGCGGTAATATTTGACGACATTCCTGTCTTGTTGGCTTCTACGTCTCCGTGGGACCTTTATATACATCAATAACGTAATATAACCTAACCTGAACCAAGCTAACATCTCGGCTACAATATTTGACAACATTCCTGGCGAGTTGGCCTCTACGTCCCCGTTTGCCCTTCATATACATCAATAACGTAATATAACCTAACCTAACCCAACCTAACATCTCGGCGGTAATATTTGACAACATTCCTGGCGAGTTGGCCTCTACGTCTCCGATTGACCTTCATATACATCAATAACGTAATATAACCTAACCTAACCCAACCTAACATCTCGGCGGTAATATTTGACAACATTCCTGGCGAGTTGGCCTCTACGTCTCCGTTTGACCTTCATATACATCAATAACGTAATATCACCTAACCTAACCCAACCTATCATCTCGGCGGTAATATTTGACAACATTCCTGGCGAGTTGGCCTCTACGTCTCCGTTTGACCTCCATATACATCAATAACTTAATATAAGCTAACCTAACCCAACCTAACATCTCGGCTACAATATTTGACAACATTCCTGGCGAGTTGGCCTCTACGTCTCCGCTTGTCCTTCATATACATCAATAACGTAATATAACCTAACCTAACCCAACCTAACATCTCGGCGGTAATATTTGACAACATTCCTGGCGAGTTGGCCTCTACGTCTTCGTTTGACCTTCATATACATCAATAACGTAATATAAGCTAACCTAACCCAACCTAACATCTCGGCGGTAAGATTTGACAACATTCCTGGCGAATTGGCCTCTACGTCTCCGTGGGACCTTTATATACATCAATAATATAATATAACCGAGCCTAACCCAATCTAACATCTCGGCGGTAATATTTGATCACATTCCTGGCGAGTTGGCCTCTACGTCTCCGTTTGACCTTCATATACATCAATAACGTAATACAAGCTAACCTAACCCAACCTAACATCTCGGCGGTAAGATTTGACAACATTCCTGGCGAGTTGGCCTCTAAGTCTCCGTGGGACATTTATATACATCAATAACGGAATATAACCTAACCTCACCCAACCTAACATCTCGGCGGTAATATTTGACAACATTCCTGGCGAGTTGGCCTCTACGTCTCCGTTTGACCTTCATATACATCAATAACGTAATACAAGCTAACCTAACCCAACCTAACATCTCGGCGGTAATATTTGACAACATTCCTGGCGAGTTGGCCTCTACGTCCCCGTTTGACCTTCATATACATCAATAACGTAATATAACCTAACCTAACCCAACCTAACACCTCGGCGGTAATATTTGAAAACATTCCTGGCGAGTTAGCCTCTACGTCTCCGTGGGACCTTTATATACATCAATAACATAATCTAAGCTAACCTAACCCAACCTAACATCTCGGCGGTAAGATTTGACAACATTCCTGTCGAATTGGCCTCTACGTCTCCGTGGGACCTTTATATACATCAATAATATAATATAACCTAGCCTAACCCAACCTAACATCTCGGCGGTAAGATTTGACCACATTCCTGGCTTGTTGGCATCTACGTCTCCGTGGGACCTTTATATACATAAATAACATAATATAAACTAGCCTAAGCCAATCTAACATCTCTTCGGTAATATTTGATCACATTCTTGGCTGGTTGGCCTCTGCGTCTCCGTGGGACCTTTGCATACGTCAATAACGTAATATAACCTAACCTAACCCAATCTAACATCTCGGCGGTAATATTTGACGACATTCCTGTCTTGTTGGCTTCTACGTCTCCGTGGGACCTTTACATACATCAATAACGTAATATAACCTAACCTGAACCAACCTAACATCTTGGCGGTAATATTTGACAACATTCCTGGCGAGTTGGTCTCTACGTCCCCGTGGGACCTTTATATACATCAATAACGTAATATAACCTAACCTAACCCAACCTAACATCTCGGCGGTAATATTTGACAACATTCCTGGCGAGTTGGCCTCTACGTCTTCGTTTGACCTTCATATACATCAATAACGTAATATAAGCTAACCTAACCCAACCTAACATCTCGGCGGTAAGATTTGACCACATTCCTGGCTTGTTGGCATCTACGTCTCCGTGGGACCTTTATATACATAAATAACATAATATAAACTAGCCTAAGCCAATCTAACATCTCTTCGGTAATATTTGATCACATTCTTGGCTGGTTGGCCTCTGCGTCTCCGTGGGACCTTTGCATACGTCAATAACGTAATATAACCTAACCTAACCCAATCTAACATCTCGGCGGTAATATTTGACGACATTCCTGTCTTGTTGGCTTCTACGTCTCCGTGGGACCTTTATATACATCAGTAACGTAATATAACCTAACCTGAACCAAGCTAACATCTCGACTACAATATTTGACAACATTCCTGGCGAGTTGGCCTCTACGTCCCCGTTTGCCCTTCATATACATCAATAACGTAATATAACCTAACCTAACCCAACCTAACATCTCGGCGGTAATATTTGACAACATTCCTGGCGAGTTGGCCTCTACGTCTCCGATTGACCTTCATATACATCAATAACGTAATATAACCTAACCTAACCCAACCTAACATCTCGGCGGTAATATTTGACAACATTCCTGGCGAGTTGGCCTCTACGTCTCCGTTTGACCTTCATATACATCAATAACGTAATATCACCTAACCTAACCCAACCTATCATCTCGGCGGTAATATTTGACAACATTCCTGGCGAGTTGGCCTCTACGTCTCCGTTTGACCTCCATATACATCAATAACTTAATATAAGCTAACCTAACCCAACCTAACATCTCGGCTACAATATTTGACAACATTCCTGGCGAGTTGGCCTCTACGTCTCCGCTTGTCCTTCATATACATCAATAACGTAATATAACCTAACCTAACCCAACCTAACATCTCGGCGGTAATATTTGACAACATTCCTGGCGAGTTGGCCTCTACGTCTTCGTTTGACCTTCATATACATCAATAACGTAATATAAGCTAACCTAACCCAACCTAACATCTCGGCGGTAAGATTTGACAACATTCCTGGCGAATTGGCCTCTACGTCTCCGTGGGACCTTTATATACATCAATAATATAATATAACCGAGCCTAACCCAATCTAACATCTCGGCGGTAATATTTGATCACATTCCTGGCGAGTTGGCCTCTACGTCTCCGTTTGACCTTCATATACATCAATAACGTAATACAAGCTAACCTAACCCAACCTAACATCTCGGCGGTAAGATTTGACAACATTCCTGGCGAGTTGGCCTCTAAGTCTCCGTGGGACATTTATATACATCAATAACGGAATATAACCTAACCTCACCCAACCTAACATCTCGGCGGTAATATTTGACAACATTCCTGGCGAGTTGGCCTCTACGTCTCCGTTTGACCTTCATATACATCAATAACGTAATACAAGCTAACCTAACCCAACCTAACATCTCGGCGGTAATATTTGACAACATTCCTGG
This sequence comes from Xylocopa violacea, assembly GCA_963969225.1. Lineage (NCBI taxonomy): Eukaryota > Metazoa > Arthropoda > Insecta > Hymenoptera > Apidae > Xylocopa > Xylocopa violacea. The sequence continues at coordinate 27,813 of CAXAJV010000639.1, read as the reverse complement.
CGAGTTGGCCTCTACGTCCCCGTTTGACCTTCATATACATCAATAACGTAATATAACCTAACCTAACCCAACCTAACACCTCGGCGGTAATATTTGACAACATTCCTGGCGAGTTGGCCTCTACGTCTTCGTTTGACCTTCATATACATCAATAACGTAATATAAGCTAACCTAGCCCAACCTAACATCTCGGCGGTAAGATTTGTCAACATTCCTGGCGAATTGGCCTCTACGTCTCCGTGGGACCTTTATATACATCAATAATATAATATAACCTAGCCTAACACAATCTAACATCTCGGCGGTAATATTTGATCACATTCCTGGCGAGTTGTCCTCTACGTCTCCGTTTGACCTTCATATACATCAATAACGTAATACAAGCTAACCTAACCCAACCTAACATCTCGGCCGTAAGATTTGACAACATTCCTGGCGAGTTGGCCTCTACGTCTCCGTTTGGCCTTCATATACATCAATAACGTAATATCACCTAACCTAACCCAACCTAACGTCTCGGCGGTAACATTTGACAACATTCGTGGCAAGTTGGCTTCTCCGTATCCGTGGGACCTTTATATACATCAATAACGTAATATAACCAAACCTAACCCAACCTAACATGTCGGCGGTAATATCTGACAACATTCCTGGCGAGTTGACCTCTACGTCTCCGTGTAACCCTCATATACATCAATAACGTAATATAACCTAACCTAACCCAACCTAACATCTCGGCGGTAATATTTGACGACATTCCAGTCTTGTTGGCCTCTACGTCTCCGTTTGGCCTTCATATACATCAATAACGTAATATCACCTAACCAAACCCAACCTAACATGTCGGCTACAATATTTGACAACATTCCTGGCGAGTTGGCCTCTACGTCTCCGTGGGATCTTTATATACATCAATAACATAATATAAGCTAGCCTAACCCAATCTTACATCTCGACGGTAATATTTGACCACATTCCTGGCTTGTTGGCATCTACGTCTCTGTGGGACCTTTATATACATAAATAACATAATATAAACTAGCCTAAGCCAATCTAACACCTTTTCGGTAATATTTGATCACATTCCTGGCTTGTTGGCCTCTGCGTCTCCGTGGGACCTTTGCATACGTCAATAACGTAATATAACCTAACCTAACCCAATCTAACATCTCGGCGGTAATATTTGACGACATTCCTATCTTGTTGGCCTCTACGTCTCCGTGGGTCCTTTATATACATCAATAACGCAATATAACCTTACCTAACCCAACCTAACACCTCGGCGACAATATTTGACAACATTCCTGGCGAGTTGGCCTCTACGTTTCCGTTTGACCTTCATATACATCACTAACGTAATATAACCTAACCTCACCCAACCTAACATCTCGGCGGTAAGATTTGACAACATTCCTGGCGAGTTGGCCTCTACGTCTCCGCTTGACCTTCATATACATCAATAACGTAATATAACCTAACCTAACCCAACCTAACATCTCGGCGGTAATATTTGACAACATTCCTGGCGAGTTGGCCTCTACGTCTCCGTTTGACCTTCATATACATCAATAACGTAATATAACCTAACCTAACCCAACCTAACATCTCGGCGGTAATATTTGACAACATTCCTGGCGAGTTGGCCTCTACGTCTCCGTTTGACCTTCATATACATCAATAACATAATATAAGCTAGCCTAACCCAATCTAACATCTCGGCGGTAATATTTGACCACATTCCTGGCTTGTTGGCATCTACGTCTCCGTGGGACCTTTATATACATAAATAACATAATATAAGCTAGCCTAACCCAATCTAACATCTCGGCGGTAATATTTGAACACATTCCTGGCTTGTTGGCATCTACGTCTCCGTGGGACCTTTATGTACATCTATAACCTAATATAACCTAACCTAACCCAACCTAACATCTCGGCGGTAATATTTGACCACATTCCTGGCGAGTTGGCCTCTACGTCTCCGTGGGACCTTTATATACATCAATAACGTAATATATCCTAACCTGACCCAACCTATCATCTCGGCGGTAATATTTGACAACATTCCTGGCGAGTTAGCCTCTAAGTCTCCGTGGGACCTTTATATACATCAATAACATAATATAAGCTAGCCTAACCCAATCTAACATCTCGGCGGTAATATTTGACCACATTCCTGGCTTGTTGGCATCTACGTCTCCGTGGGACCTTTATATACATAAATAACATAATATAAGCTAGCCTAACCCAATCTAACATCTCGGCGGTAATATTTGACCACATTCCTGGCTTGTTGGCATCTACGTCTCCGTGGGACCTTTATGTACATCTATAACCTAATATAACCTAACCTAACCCAACCTAACATCTCGGCGGTAATATTTGACCACATTCCTGGCTTGTTGGCCTCTACGTCTCCGTGGGAACTTTGCATACGTCAGTAACGTAATATAACCTAACCTAACCCAATCTAAGATCTCGGCGGTAATATTTGGCGACATCCCTGTCTTGTTGGCCTCTACGGCTCCGTTTGACCTTCATATACATCAATAACGTAATATCACCTAACCTAACCCAACCTAACATGTCGGCTACAATATTTGACAACATTCCTGGCGAGTTGGCCTCTACGTCTCCGTGGGATCTTTATATACATCAATAACATAATATAAGCTAGCCTAACCCAATCTTACATCTCGACGGTAATATTTGACCACATTCCTGGCTTGTTGGCATCTACGTCTCTGTGGGACCTTTATATACATAAATAACATAATATAAGCTAGCCTAACCCAATCTAACATCTCGGCGGTAATATTTGACCACATTCCTGGCTTGTTGGCATCTACGTCTCCGTGGGACCTTTATGTACATCTATAACCTAATATAACCTAACCTAACCCAACCTAACATCTCGGCTGTAATATTTGGCGACATTCCTGTCTTGTTGGCCTCTACGTCTCCGTGGGACCTTTATGTACATCTATAACCTAATATAACCTAACCTAACTCAACCTAACATCTCGGCGGTAATATTTGACCACATTCCTGGCGAGTTGGCCTCTACGTCTCCGTTTGACCTTCATATACATCACTAACGTAATATAACCTAACCTAACCCAACCTAACATCTCGGCGGTAATATTTGACAACATTCCTGGCGAGTTGGCCTCTACGTCTCCGTTTGACCTTCATATACATCAATAACGTAATATCACCTAACCTAACCCAACCTATCATCTCGGCGGTAATATTTGACAACATTCCTGGCGAGTTGGCCACTACGTCCCCGTGGGACCTTTATATACGTCAATAACGCAATATAACCTAACCTAACCCAACCTAACATCTCGGCGGGAATATTTGACAACATTCCTGGCGAGTTGGCCTCTACGTCTCCGTTTGACCTTCATATACATCAATAACGTAATATAAGCTAACCTAACCCAACCTAACATCTCGGCGGTAAGATTTGACAACATTCCTGGCGAGTTGGCCTCTACGTCTCCGTTTGGCCTTCATATACATCAATAACGTAATATCACCTATCCTAACCCAACCTAACGTGTCGGTGGTAACATTTGACAACATTCGTGGCGAGTTGGCTTCTCCGTATCCGTGGGACATTTATATACATCAATAACGTAATATAACCAAACCTAACCCAACCTAACATGTCGGCGGTAATATCTGACAACATTCCTGGCGAGTTGACCTCTACGTCTCCGTGTAACCCTCATATACATCAATAACGTAATATAACCTAACCTAACCCAACCTAACATCTCGGCGGTAAGATTTGACAACATTCCTGGCGAGTTGGCCTCTACGTCTCCGCTTGACCTTCATATACATCAATAACGTAATATAACCAAACCTACCCCAACCTAACATCTCGGCGGTAATATTTGAAAACATTCCTGGCAAGTTGGCCTCTACGTCTCCGTGGGACCTTTATATACATCAATAACATAATATAAGCTAGCCTAACCCAATCTAACATCTCGGCGGTAATATTTGACCACATTCCTGGCTTGTTGGCATCTACGTCTCCGTCGGACCTTTATATACATAAATAACATAATATAAGCTAGCCTAACCCAATCTAACATCTCGGCGGTAATATTTGACGACATTCCTGTCTTGTTGGCCACTACGTCTCCGTGGGTCCTCTATATACATCAATAACGGAATATAACATAACCTAACCCAACCTAACTTCTCGGCGGTAATATTTGACAACAATTCTGGCGAGTTGGCCTCTACGTATCCGTGGGACCTTTATATACATCAATAACATAATATAAGCTAGCCTAACCCAACCTATCATCTCGGCGGTAATATTTGACAACATTCCTGGCGAGTTGCCCTCTACGTCTACGTGGGACCTTTATATACATCAATAACATAATATAAGCTAGCCTAACCCAATCTAACATCTCGGCGGTAATATTTGACCACATTCCTGGCTTGTTGGCATCTACGTCTCCGTGGGACCTTTATATACATAAATAACATAATATAAACTAGCCTAACCCAATCTAACATCTCGGCGGTAATATTTGACGACATTCCTGTCTTGTTGGCTTCTACGTCTCCGTGGGACCTTTATATACATCAATAACGTAATATAACCTAACCTGAACCAAGCTAACATCTCGGCTACAATATTTGACAACATTCCTGGCGAGTTGGCCTCTACGTCCCCGTTTGCCCTTCATATACATCAATAACGTAATATAACCTAACCTAACCCAACCTAACATCTCGGCGGTAATATTTGACAACATTCCTGGCGAGTTGGCCTCTACGTCTCCGATTGACCTTCATATACATCAATAACGTAATATAACCTAACCTAACCCAACCTAACATCTCGGCGGTAATATTTGACAACATTCCTGGCGAGTTGGCCTCTACGTCTCCGCTTGTCCTTCATATACATCAATAACGTAATATAACCTAACCTAACCCAACCTAACATCTCGGCGGTAATATTTGACAACATTCCTGGCGAGTTGGCCTCTACGTCTTCGTTTGACCTTCATATACATCAATAACGTAATATAAGCTAACCTAACCCAACCTAACATCTCGGCGGTAAGATTTGACAACATTCCTGGCGAATTGGCCTCTACGTCTCCGTGGGACCTTTATATACATCAATAATATAATATAACCGAGCCTAACCCAATCTAACATCTCGGCGGTAATATTTGATCACATTCCTGGCGAGTTGGCCTCTACGTCTCCGTTTGACCTTCATATACATCAATAACGTAATACAAGCTAACCTAACCCAACCTAACATCTCGGCGGTAAGATTTGACAACATTCCTGGCGAGTTGGCCTCTAAGTCTCCGTGGGACATTTATATACATCAATAACGGAATATAACCTAACCTCACCCAACCTAACATCTCGGCGGTAATATTTGACAACATTCCTGGCGAGTTGGCCTCTACGTCTCCGTTTGACCTTCATATACATCAATAACGTAATACAAGCTAACCTAACCCAACCTAACATCTCGGCGGTAATATTTGACAACATTCCTGGCGAGTTGGCCTCTACGTCCCCGTTTGACCTTCATATACATCAATAACGTAATATAACCTAACCTAACCCAACCTAACACCTCGGCGGTAATATTTGACAACATTCCAGGCGAGTTGGCCTCTACGTCTTCGTTTGACCTTCATATACATCAATAACGTAATATAAGCTAACCTAACCCAACCTAACATCTCGGCGGTAAGATTTGACAACATTCCTGGCGAATTGGCCTCTACGTCTCCGTGGGACCTTTATATACATCAATAATATAATATAACCTAGCCTAACCCAATCTAACATCTCGGCGGTAATATTTGATCACACTCCTGGCGAGTTGTCCTCTACGTCTCCGTTTGACCTTCATATACATCAATAACGTAATACAAGCTAACCTAACCCAGCCTAACATCTCGGCGGTAAGATTTGACAACATTCCTGGCGAGTTGGCCTCTAAGTCTCCGTGGGACATTTATATACATCAATAACGGAATATAACCTAACCTCACCCAACCTAACATCTCGGCGGTAATATTTGACAACATTCCTGGCGAGTTGGTCTCTACGTCCCCGTGGGACCTTTATATACATCAATAACGTAATATAACCTAACCTAACCCAACCTAACATCTCGGCTACAATATTTGACAACATTCCTGGCGAGTTGGCCTCTACGTCCCCGTTTGACCTTCATATACATCAATAACGTAATATAACCTAACCTAACCCAATCTAACATCTCGGTGGTAATATTTGACCACATTCCTGGCTTGTTGGCATCTACGTCTCCGTGTAACCCTCATATACATCAATAACGTAATATAACCTAACCTAACCCAACCTAACATCTCGGCGGAAATATTAGACAACATTCCTGGCGAGTTGGCCTCTACGTCTCCGTTTGACCTTCATATACATCAATAACGTAATACAAGCTAACCTAACCCAACCTAACATCTCGGCCGTAAGATTTGACAACATTCCTGGCGAGTTGGCCTCTACGTCTCCGCTTGACCTTCATATACATCAATAACGTAATATAACCTAACCTAACCCAACCTAACATCTCGGCGGTAATATTTGACAACATTCCTGGCGAGTTGGCCTCTACGTCCCCGTTTGACCTTCATATACATCAATAACGTAATATAACCTAACCTAACCCAACCTAACACATCGGCGGTAATATTTGACAACATTCCTGGCGAGTTGGCCTCTACGTCTCCGTTTGACCTTCACATACATCAATAACGTAATATCACCTAACCTAACCCAACCTATCATCTCGGCGGTAATATTTGACAACATTCCTGGCGAGTTGGCCTCTACGTCCCCGTTTGACCTTCATATACATCAATAACGTAATATAACCTAACCTAACCCAACCTAACACATCGGCGGTAATATTTGACAACATTCCTGGCGAGTTGGCCTCTACGTCTCCGTTTGACCTTCATATACATCAATAACGTAATATCACCTAACCTAACCCAACCTATCATCTCGGCGGTAATATTTGACAACATTCCTGGCGAGTTGGCCACTACGTCTCCGTTTGACCTTCATATACATCAATAACGTAATATAAGCTAACCTAACCCAACCTAACATCTCGGCGGTAAGATTTGACAACATTCCAGGCGAGTTGGCCTCTACGTCTCCGTTTGGCCTTCATATACATCAATAACGTAATATCACCTAACCTAACCCAACCTAACGTCTCGGCGGTAACATTTGACAACATTCGTGGCGAGTTGGCTTCTCCGTATCCGTGGGACCTTTATATACATCAATAACGTAATATAACCAAACCTAACACAACCTAACATGTCGGCGGTAATATCTGACAACATTCCTGGCGAGTTGACCTCTACGTCTCCGTGTAACCCTCATATACATCAATAACGTAATATGACCTAACCTAACCCAACCTAACATCTCGGCGGTAATATTTGACGACATTCCAGTCTTGTTGGCCTCTACGTCTCCGTTTGGCCTTCATATACATCAATAACGTAATATCACCTAACCTAACCCAACCTAACATGTCGGCTACAATATTTGACAACATTCCTGGCGAGTTGGCCTCTACGTCTCCGTGGGATCTTTATATACATCAATAACATAATATAAGCTAGCCTAACCCAATCTTACATCTCGACGGTAATATTTGACCACATTCCTGGCTTGTTGGCATCTACGTCTCTGTGGGACCTTTATATACATAAATAACATAATATAAACTAGCCTAAGCCAATCTAACACCTTTTCGGTAATATTTGATCACATTCCTGGCTTGTTGGCCTCTGCGTCTCCGTGGGACCTTTGCATACGTCAATAACGTAATATAACCTAACCTAACCCAATCTAACATCTCGGCGGTAATATTTGACGACATTCCTGTCTTGTTGGCCTCTACGTCTCCGTGGGTCCTTTATATACATCAATAACGTAATATAACCTTACCTAACCCAACCTAACACCTCGGCGACAATATTTGACAACATTCCTGGCGAGTTGGCCTCTACGTTTCCGTTTGACCTTCATATACATCACTAACGTAATATAACCTAACCTCACCCAACCTAACATCTCGGCGGTAAGATTTGACAACATTCCTGGCGAGTTGGCCTCTACGTCTCCGCTTGACCTTCATATACATCAATAACGTAATATAACCTAACCTAACCCAACCTAACATCTCGGCGGTAATATTTGACAACATTCCTGGCGAGTTGGCCTCTACGTCTCCGTTTGACCTTCATATACATCAATAACGTAATATAACCTAACCTAACCCAACCTAACATCTCGGCGGTAATATTTGACAACATTCCTGGCGAGTTGGCCTCTACGTCTCCGTTTGACCTTCATATACATCAATAACATAATATAAGCTAGCCTAACCCAATCTAACATCTCGGCGGTAATATTTGACCACATTCCTGGCTTGTTGGCATCTACGTCTCCGTGGGACCTTTATATACACAAATAACATAATATAAGCTAGCCTAACCCAATCTAACATCTCGGCGGTAATATTTGACCACATTCCTGGCTTGTTGGCATCTACGTCTCCGTGGGACCTTTATGTACATCTATAACCTAATATAACCTAACCTAACCCAACCTAACATCTCGGCGGTAATATTTGACCACATTCCTGGCGAGTTGGCCTCTACGTCTCCGTGGGACCTTTATATACATCAATAACGTAATATATCCTAACCTGACCCAACCTATCATCTCGGCGGTAATATTTGACAACATTCCTGGCGAGTTAGCCTCTAAGTCTCCGTGGGACCTTTATATACATCAATAACATAATATAAGCTAGCCTAACCCAATCTAACATCTCGGCGGTAATATTTGAACACATTCCTGGCTTGTTGGCATCTACGTCTCCGTGGGACCTTTATATACATAAATAACATAATATAAACTAGCCTAAGCCAATCTAACATCTCTTCGGTAATATTTGATCACATTCTTGGCTGGTTGGCATCTGCGTCTCCGTGGGACCTTTGCATACGTCAATAACGTAATATAACCTAACCTAACCCAATCTAACATCTCGGCGGTAATATTTGACGACATTCCTGTCTTGTTGGCTTCTACGTCTCCGTGGGACCTTTATATACATCAATAACGTAATATAACCTAACCTGAACCAAGCTAACATCTCGGCTACAATATTTGACAACATTCCTGGCGAGTTGGCCTCTACGTCCCCGTTTGACCTTCATATACATCAATAACGTAATATAACCTAACCTAACCCAACCTATCATCTCGGCCGTAATATTTGACAACATTCCTGGCGAGTTGGCCTCTACGTCTCCGTTTGACCTTCATATACATCAATAACGTAATATAAGCTAACCTAACCCAACCTAACATCTCGGCGGTAAGATTTGACAACATTCCTGGCGAGTTGGCCTCTACGTCTCCGTTTGACCTTCACATACATCAATAACGTAATATCACCTAACCTAACCCAACCTATCATCTCGGCGGTAATATTTGACAACATTCCTGGCGAGTTGGCCTCTACGTCCCCGTTTGACCTTCATATACATCAATAACGTAATATAACCTAACCTAACCCAACCTAACACATCGGCGGTAATATTTGACAACATTCCTGGCGAGTTGGCCTCTACGTCTCCGTTTGACCTTCACATACATCAATAACGTAATATCACCTAACCTAACCCAACCTATCATCTCGGCGGTAATATTTGACAACATTCCTGGCGAGTTGGCCTCTACGTCCCCGTTTGACCTTCATATACATCAATAACGTAATATAACCTAACCTAACCCAACCTAACACATCGGCGGTAATATTTGACAACATTCCTGGCGAGTTGGCCTCTACGTCTCCGTTTGACCTTCATATACATCAATAACGTAATATCACCTAACCTAACCCAACCTATCATCTCGGCGGTAATATTTGACAACATTCCTGGCGAGTTGGCCACTACGTCTCCGTTTGACCTTCATATACATCAATAACGTAATATAAGCTAACCTAACCCAACCTAACATCTCGGCGGTAAGATTTGACAACATTCCAGGCGAGTTGGCCTCTACGTCTCCGTTTGGCCTTCATATACATCAATAACGTAATATCACCTAACCTAACCCAACCTAACGTCTCGGCGGTAACATTTGACAACATTCGTGGCGAGTTGGCTTCTCCGTATCCGTGGGACCTTTATATACATCAATAACGTAATATAACCAAACCTAACACAACCTAACATGTCGGCGGTAATATCTGACAACATTCCTGGCGAGTTGACCTCTACGTCTCCGTGTAACCCTCATATACATCAATAACGTAATATAACCTAACCTAACCCAACCTAACATCTCGGCGGTAATATTTGACGACATTCCAGTCTTGTTGGCCTCTACGTCTCCGTTTGGCCTTCATATACATCAATAACGTAATATCACCTAACCTAACCCAACCTAACATGTCGGCTACAATATTTGACAACATTCCTGGCGAGTTGGCCTCTACGTCTCCGTGGGATCTTTATATACATCAATAACATAATATAAGCTAGCCTAACCCAATCTTACATCTCGACGGTAATATTTGACCACATTCCTGGCTTGTTGGCATCTACGTCTCTGTGGGACCTTTATATACATAAATAACATAATATAAACTAGCCTAAGCCAATCTAACACCTTTTCGGTAATATTTGATCACATTCCTGGCTTGTTGGCCTCTGCGTCTCCGTGGGACCTTTGCATACGTCAATAACGTAATATAACCTAACCTAACCCAATCTAACATCTCGGCGGTAATATTTGACGACATTCCTGTCTTGTTGGCCTCTACGTCTCCGTGGGTCCTTTATATACATCAATAACGTAATATAACCTTACCTAACCCAACCTAACACCTCGGCGACAATATTTGACAACATTCCTGGCGAGTTGGCCTCTACGTTTCCGTTTGACCTTCATATACATCACTAACGTAATATAACCTAACCTCACCCAACCTAACATCTCGGCGGTAAGATTTGACAACATTCCTGGCGAGTTGGCCTCTACGTCTCCGCTTGACCTTCATATACATCAATAACGTAATATAACCTAACCTAACCCAACCTAACATCTCGGCGGTAATATTTGACAACATTCCTGGCGAGTTGGCCTCTACGTCTCCGTTTGACCTTCATATACATCAATAACGTAATATAACCTAACCTAACCCAACCTAACATCTCGGCGGTAATATGTGACAACATTCCTGGCGAGTTGGCCTCTACGTCTCCGTTTGACCTTCATATACATCAATAACATAATATAAGCTAGCCTAACCCAATCTAACATCTCGGCGGTAATATTTGACCACATTCCTGGCTTGTTGGCATCTACGTCTCCGTGGGACCTTTATATACATAAATAACATAATATAAGCTAGCCTAACCCAATCTAACATCTCGGCGGTAATATTTGACCACATTCCTGGCTTGTTGGCATCTACGTCTCCGTGGGACCTTTATGTACATCTATAACCTAATATAACCTAACCTAACCCAACCTAACATCTCGGCGGTAATATTTGACCACATTCCTGGCTTGTTGGCCTCTACGTCTCCGTGGGAACTTTGCATACGTCAGTAACGTAATATAACCTAACCTAACCCAATCTAAGATCTCGGCGGTAATATTTGGCGACATCCCTGTCTTGTTGGCCTCTACGTCTCCGTTTGACCTTCATATACATCAATAACGTAATATCACCTAACCTAACCCAACCTAACATGTCGGCTACAATATTTGACAACATTCCTGGCAAGTTGGCCTCTACGTCTCCGTGGGATCTTTATATACATCAATAACATAATATAAGCTAGCCTAACCCAATCTTACATCTCGACGGTAATATTTGACCACATTCCTGGCTTGTTGGCATCTACGTCTCTGTGGGACCTTTATATACATAAATAACATAATATAAGCTAGCGTAACCCAATCTAACATCTCGGCGGTAATATTTGACCACATTCCTGGCTTGTTGGCATCTACGTCTCCGTGGGACCTTTATGTACATCTATAACCTAATATAACCTAACCTAACCCAACCTAACATCTCGGCTGTAATATTTGGCGACATTCCTGTCTTGTTGGCCTCTACGTCTCCGTGGGACCTTTATGTACATCTATAACCTAATATAACCTAACCTAACCCAACGTAACATCTCGGCGGTAATATTTGACCACATTCCTGGCGAGTTGGCCTCTACGTCTCCGTTTGACCTTCATATACATCACTAACGTAATATAACCTAACCTAACCCAACCTAACATCTCGGCGGTAATATTTGACAACATTCCTGGCGAGTTGGCCTCTACGTCTCCGTTTGACCTTCATATACATCAATAACGTAATATCACCTAACCTAACCCAACCTATCATCTCGGCGGTAATATTTGACAACATTCCTGGCGAGTTGGCCACTACGTCCCCGTGGGACCTTTATATACGTCAATAACGCAATATAACCTAACCTAACCCAACCTAACATCTCGGCGGGAATATTTGACAACATTCCTGGCGAGTTGGCCTCTACGTCTCCGTTTGACCTTCATATACATCAATAACGTAATATAAGCTAACCTAACCCAACCTAACATCTCGGCGGTAAGATTTGACAACATTCCAGGCGAGTTGGCCTCTACGTCTCCGTTTGGCCTTCATATACATCAATAACGTAATATCACCTAACCTAACCCAACCTAACGTCTCGGCGGTAACATTTGACAACATTCGTGGCGAGTTGGCTTCTCCGTATCCGTGGGACCTTTATATACATCAATAACGTAATATCACCTAACCTAACCCAACCTAACGTCTCGGCGGTAACATTTGACAACATTCCTGGCGAGTTGGCCTCTACGTCCCCGTGGGACCTTCATATACATCAATAACGTAATACAAGCTAACCTAACCCAACCTAACATCTCGGCGGTAAGATTTGACAACATTCCTGGAGAGTTGGCCTCTAAGTCTCCGTGGGACATTTATATACATCAATAACGGAATATAACCTAACCTCACCCAACCTAACATGTCGGCGGTAATATCTGACAACATTCCTGGCGAGTTGACCTCTACGTCTCCGTGTAACCCTCATATACATCAATAACGTAATATAACCTAACCTAACCCAACCTAACATCTCGGCGGTAATATTTGACGACATTCCTGTCTTGTTGGCCTCTACGTCTCCGTTTGGCCTTCATATACATCAATAACGTAATATCACCTAACCTAACCCAACCTAACATGTCGGCTACAATATTTGACAACATTCCTGGCGAGTTGGCCTCTACGTCTCCGTGGGATCTTTATATACATCAATAACATAATATAAGCTAGCCTAACCCAATCTTACATCTCGACGGTAATATTTGACCACATTCCTGGCTTGTTGGCATCTACGTCTCTGTGGGACCTTTATATACATAAATAACATAATATAAACTAGCCTAAGCCAATCTAACACCTTTTCGGTAATATTTGATCACATTCCTGGCTTGTTGGCCTCTGCGTCTCCGTGGGACCTTTGCATACGTCAATAACGTAATATAACCTAACCTAACCCAATCTAACATCTCGGCGGTAATATTTGACGACATTCCTGTCTTGTTGGCCTCTACGTCTCCGTGGGTCCTTTATATACATCAATAACGTAATATAACCTTACCTAACCCAACCTAACACCTCGGCGACAATATTTGACAACATTCCTGGCGAGTTGGCCTCTACGTTTCCGTTTGACCTTCATATACATCACTAACGTAATATAACCTAACCTCACCCAACCTAACATCTCGGCGGTAAGATTTGACAACATTCCTGGCGAGTTGGCCTCTACGTCTCCGCTTGACCTTCATATACATCAATAACGTAATATAACCTAACCTAACCCAACCTAACATCTCGGCGGTAATATTTGACAACATTCCTGGCGAGTTGGCCTCTACGTCTCCGTTTGACCTTCATATACATCAATAACGTAATATAACCTAACCTAACCCAACCTAACATCTCGGCGGTAATATTTGACAACATTCCTGGCGAGTTGGCCTCTACGTCTCCGTTTGACCTTCATATACATCAATAACATAATATAAGCTAGCCTAACCCAATCTAACATCTCGGCGGTAATATTTGACCACATTCCTGGCTTGTTGGCATCTACGTCTCCGTGGGACCTTTATATACATAAATAACATAATATAAGCTAGCCTAACCCAATCTAACATCTCGGCGGTAATATTTGACCACATTCCTGGCTTGTTGGCATCTACGTCTCCGTGGGAACTTTATGTACATCTATAACCTAATATAACCTAACCTAACCCAACATAACATCTCGGCGGTAATATTTGACCACATTCCTGGCGAGTTGGCCTCTACGTCTCCGTGGGACCTTTATATACATCAATAACGTAATATATCCTAACCTGACCCAACCTATCATCTCGGCGGTAATATTTGACAACATTCCTGGCGAGTTAGCCTCTAAGTCTCCGTGGGACCTTTATATACATCAATAACATAATATAAGCTAGCCTAACCCAATCTAACATCTCGGCGGTAATATTTGAACACATTCCTGGCTTGTTGGCATCTACGTCTCCGTGGGACCTTTATATACATAAATAACATAATATAAGCTAGCCTAACCCAAGCTAACATCTCGGCGGTAATATTTGACCACATTCCTGGCTTGTTGGCATCTACGTCTCCGTGGGACCTTTATGTACATCTATAACCTAATATAACCTAACCTAACCCAACCTAACATCTCGGCGGTAATATTTGACCACATTCCTGGCTTGTTGGCCTCTACGTCTCCGTGGGAACTTTGCATACGTCAGTAACGTAATATAACCTAACCTAACCCAATCTAAGATCTCGGCGGTAATATTTGGCGACATCCCTGTCTTGTTGGCCTCTACGTCTCCGTTTGACCTTCATATACATCAATAACGTAATATCACCTAACCTAACCCAACCTAACATGTCGGCTACAATATTTGACAACATTCCTGGCAAGTTGGCCTCTACGTCTCCGTGGGATCTTTATATACATCAATAACATAATATAAGCTAGCCTAACCCAATCTTACATCTCGACGGTAATATTTGACCACATTCCTGGCTTGTTGGCATCTACGTCTCTGTGGGACCTTTATATACATAAATAACATAATATAAGCTAGCGTAACCCAATCTAACATCTCGGCGGTAATATTTGACCACATTCCTGGCTTGTTGGCATCTACGTCTCCGTGGGACCTTTATGTACATCTATAACCTAATATAACCTAACCTAACCCAACCTAACATCTCGGCTGTAATATTTGGCGACATTCCTGTCTTGTTGGCCTCTACGTCTCCGTGGGACCTTTATGTACATCTATAACCTAATATAACCTAACCTAACCCAACGTAACATCTCGGCGGTAATATTTGACCACATTCCTGGCGAGTTGGCCTCTACGTCTCCGTTTGACCTTCATATACATCACTAACATAATATAAGCTAGCCTAACCCAATCTTACATCTCGACGGTAATATTTGACCACATTCCTGGCTTGTTGGCATCTACGTCTCTGTGGGACCTTTATATACATAAATAACATAATATAAACTAGCCTAAGCCAATCTAACACCTTTTCGGTAATATTTGATCACATTCCTGGCTTGTTGGCCTCTGCGTCTCCGTGGGACCATTGCATACGTCAATAACGTAATATAACCTAACCTAACCCAATCTAACATCTCGGCGGTAATATTTGACGACATTCCTGTCTTGTTGGCCTCTACGTCTCCGTGGGTCCTTTATATACATCAATAACGTAATATAACCTTACCTAACCCAACCTAACACCTCGGCGACAATATTTGACAACATTCCTGGCGAGTTGGCCTCTACGTTTCCGTTTGACCTTCATATACATCACTAACGTAATATAACCTAACCTCACCCAACCTAACATCTCGGCGGTAATATTTGACAACATTCCTGGCGAGTTGGCCTCTACGTCTCCGTTTGACCTTCATATACATCAATAACATAATATAAGCTAGCCTAACCCAATCTAACATCTCGGCGGTAATATTTGACCACATTCCTGGCTTGTTGGCATCTACGTCTCCGTGGGACCTTTATATACATAAATAACATAATATAAGCTAGCCTAACCCAATCTAACATCTCGGCTGTAATATTTGACCACATTCCTGGCTTGTTGGCATCTACGTCTCCGTGGGACCTTTATGTACATCTATAACCTAATATAACCTAACCTAACCCAACCTAACGTCTCGGCGGTAACATTTGACAACATTCCTGGCGAGTTGGCCTCTACGTCCCCGTGGGACCTTCATATACATCAATAACGTAATACAAGCTAACCTAACCCAACCTAACATCTCGGCGGTAAGATTTGACAACATTCCTGGAGAGTTGGCCTCTAAGTCTCCGTGGGACATTTATATACATAAATAACATAATATAAACTAGCCTAACCCAATCTAACATCTCGGCGGTAATATTTGACGACATTCCTGTCTTGTTGGCTTCTACGTCTCCGTGGGACCTTTATATACATCAATAACGTAATATAACCTAACCTGAACCAAGCTAACATCTCGGCTACAATATTTGACAACATTCCTGGCGAGTTGGCCTCTACGTCCCCGTTTGCCCTTCATATACATCAATAACGTAATATAACCTAACCTAACCCAACCTAACATCTCGGCGGTAATATTTGACAACATTCCTGGCGAGTTGGCCTCTACGTCTCCGATTGACCTTCATATACATCAATAACGTAATATAACCTAACCTAACCCAACCTAACATCTCGGCGGTAATATTTGACAACATTCCTGGCGAGTTGGCCTCTACGTCTCCGTTTGACCTTCATATACATCAATAACGTAATATCACCTAACCTAACCCAACCTATCATCTCGGCGGTAATATTTGACAACATTCCTGGCGAGTTGGCCTCTACGTCTCCGTTTGACCTCCATATACATCAATAACTTAATATAAGCTAACCTAACCCAACCTAACATCTCGGCTACAATATTTGACAACATTCCTGGCGAGTTGGCCTCTACGTCTCCGCTTGTCCTTCATATACATCAATAACGTAATATAACCTAACCTAACCCAACCTAACATCTCGGCGGTAATATTTGACAACATTCCTGGCGAGTTGGCCTCTACGTCTTCGTTTGACCTTCATATACATCAATAACGTAATATAAGCTAACCTAACCCAACCTAACATCTCGGCGGTAAGATTTGACAACATTCCTGGCGAATTGGCCTCTACGTCTCCGTGGGATCTTTATATACATCAATAATATAATATAACCGAGCCTAACCCAATCTAACATCTCGGCGGTAATATTTGATCACATTCCTGGCGAGTTGGCCTCTACGTCTCCGTTTGACCTTCATATACATCAATAACGTAATACAAGCTAACCTAACCCAACCTAACATCTCGGCGGTAAGATTTGACAACATTCCTGGCGAGTTGGCCTCTAAGTCTCCGTGGGACATTTATATACATCAATAACGGAATATAACCTAACCTCACCCAACCTAACATCTCGGCGGTAATATTTGACAACATTCCTGGCGAGTTGGCCTCTACGTCTCCGTTTGACCTTCATATACATCAATAACGTAATACAAGCTAACCTAACCCAACCTAACATCTCGGCGGTAATATTTGACAACATTCCTGGCGAGTTGGCCTCTACGTCCCCGTTTGACCTTCATATACATCAATAACGTAATATAACCTAACCTAACCCAACCTAACACCTCGGCGGTAATATTTGACAACATTTCTGGCGAGTTGACCTCTACGTCTTCGTTTGACCTTCATATACATCAATAACGTAATATAAGCTAACCTAACCCAACCTAACATCTCGGCGGTAAGATTTGACAACATTCCTGGCGAATTGGCCTCTACGTCTCCGTGGGACCTTTATATACATCAATAATATAATATAACCTAGCCTAACCCAATCTAACATCTCGGCGGTAATATTTGATCACACTCCTGGCGAGTTGTCCTCTACGTCTCCGTTTGACCTTCATATACATCAATAACGTAATACAAGCTAACCTAACCCAGCCTAACATCTCGGCGGTAAGATTTGACAACATTCCTGGCGAGTTGGCCTCTAAGTCTCCGTGGGACATTTATATACATCAATAACGGAATATAACCTAACCTCACCCAACCTAACATCTCGGCGGTAATATTTGACAACATTCCTGGCGAGTTGGTCTCTACGTCCCCGTGGGACCTTTATATACATCAATAACGTAATATAACCTAACCTAACCCAACCTAACATCTCGGCTACAATATTTGACAACATTCCTGGCGAGTTGGCCTCTACGTCCCCGTTTGACCTTCATATACATCAATAACGTAATATAACCTAACCTAACCCAATCTAACATCTCGGTGGTAATATTTGACCACATTCCTGGCTTGTTGGCATCTACGTCTCCGTGTAACCCTCATATACATCAATAACGTAATATAACCTAACCTAACCCAACCTAACATCTCGGCGGTAATATTTGACAACATTCCTGGCTAGTTGGCCTCTACGTCTTCGTTTGACCTTCATATACATCAATAACGTAATATAAGCTAACCTAACCCAACCTAACATCTCGGCGGTAAGATTTGACAACATTCCTGGCGAATTGGCCTCTACGTCTCCGTGGGACCTTTATATACATCAATAATATAATATAACCTAGCCTAACCCAATCTAACATCTTGACGGTAATATTTGACCACATTCCTGGCTTGTTGGCATCTACGTCTCCGTGGGACCTTTATATACATAAATAACATAATATAAACTAGCCTAAGCCAATCTAACATCTCTTCGGTAATATTTGATCACATTCTTGGCTGGTTGGCATCTGCGTCTCCGTGGGACCTTTGCATACGTCAATAACGTAATATAACCTAACCTAACCCAATCTAACATCTCGGCGGTAATATTTGACGACATTCCTGTCTTGTTGGCTTCTACGTCTCCGTGGGACCTTTATATACATCAATAACGTAATATAACCTAACCTGAACCAAGCTAACATCTCGGCTACAATATTTGACAACATTCCTGGCGAGTTGGCCTCTACGTCCCCGTTTGACCTTCATATACATCAATAACGTAATATAACCTAACCTAACCCAACCTATCATCTCGGCCGTAATATTTGACAACATTCCTGGCGAGTTGGCCTCTACGTCTCCGTTTGACCTTCATATACATCAATAACGTAATATAAGCTAACCTAACCCAACCTAACATCTCGGCGGTAAGATTTGACAACATTCCTGGCGAGTTGGCCTCTACGTCTCCGTTTGACCTTCACATACATCAATAACGTAATATCACCTAACCTAACCCAACCTATCATCTCGGCGGTAATATTTGACAACATTCCTGGCGAGTTGGCCTCTACGTCCCCGTTTGACCTTCATATACATCAATAACGTAATATAACCTAACCTAACCCAACCTAACACATCGGCGGTAATATTTGACAACATTCCTGGCGAGTTGGCCTCTACGTCTCCGTTTGACCTTCACATACATCAATAACGTAATATCACCTAACCTAACCCAACCTATCATCTCGGCGGTAATATTTGACAACATTCCTGGCGAGTTGGCCTCTACGTCCCCGTTTGACCTTCATATACATCAATAACGTAATATAACCTAACCTAACCCAACCTAACACATCGGCGGTAATATTTGACAACATTCCTGGCGAGTTGGCCTCTACGTCTCCGTTTGACCTTCATATACATCAATAACGTAATATCACCTAACCTAACCCAACCTATCATCTCGGCGGTAATATTTGACAACATTCCTGGCGAGTTGGCCACTACGTCCCCGTGGGACCTTTATATACATCAATAACGCAATATAACCTAACCTAACCCAACCTAACATCTCGGCGGGAATATTTGACAACATTCCTGGCGAGTTGGCCTCTACGTCTCCGTTTGACCTTCATATACATCAATAACGTAATATAAGCTAACCTAACCCAACCTAACATCTCGGCGGTAAGATTTGACAACATTCCAGGCGAGTTGGCCTCTACGTCTCCGTTTGGCCTTCATATACATCAATAACGTAATATCACCTAACCTAACCCAACCTAACGTCTCGGCGGTAACATTTGACAACATTCGTGGCGAGTTGGCTTCTCCGTATCCGTGGGACCTTTATATACATCAATAACGTAATATAACCAAACCTAACACAACCTAACATGTCGGCGGTAATATCTGACAACATTCCTGGCGAGTTGACCTCTACGTCTCCGTGTAACCCTCATATACATCAATAACGTAATATAACCTAACCTAACCCAACCTAACATCTCGGCGGTAATATTTGACGACATTCCAGTCTTGTTGGCCTCTACGTCTCCGTTTGGCCTTCATATACATCAATAACGTAATATCACCTAACCTAACCCAACCTAACATGTCGGCTACAATATTTGACAACATTCCTGGCGAGTTGGCCTCTACGTCTCCGTGGGATCTTTATATACATCAATAACATAATATAAGCTAGCCTAACCCAATCTTACATCTCGACGGTAATATTTGACCACATTCCTGGCTTGTTGGCATCTACGTCTCTGTGGGACCTTTATATACATAAATAACATAATATAAACTAGCCTAAGCCAATCTAACACCTTTTCGGTAATATTTGGTCACATTCCTGGCTTGTTGGCCTCTGCGTCTCCGTGGGACCTTTGCATACGTCAATAACGTAATATAACCTAACCTAACCCAATCTAACATCTCGGCGGTAATATTTGACGACATTCCTGTCTTGTTGGCCTCTACGTCTCCGTGGGTCCCTTATATACATCAATAACGTAATATAACCTAACCTAACCCAATCTAACATCTCGGCGGTAATGTTTGACGACATTCCTGTCTTGTTGGCCTCTACGTCTCCGTGGGACCTTTATATACATCAATAACGTAATATAACCTAACCTAACCCAACCTAACATCTCGGCGGTAATATTTGACAAAATTCCTGGCTTGTTGGCCTCTACGTCTGCGTAGGACCTTTATATACATCTACAACGTAATATAACCTAACATAACCCAATCTAACATCTCGGCGGTAATATTTGACAACATTCCTGGCGAGTTGGCCTCTACGTCTCCGTTTGACCTTCATATACATCAATAACGTAATATAACCTAACCTAACCCAACCTAACATCTCGGCGGTAATATTTGACAACATTCCTGGCGAGTTGGCCTCTACGTCTCCGTTTGACCTTCATATACATCAATAACATAATATAAGCTAGCCTAACCCAATCTAACATCTCGGCGGTAATATTTGACCACATTCCTGGCTTGTTGGCATCTACGTCTCCGTGGGACCTTTATATACATAAATAACATAATATAAGCTAGCCTAACCCAATCTAACATCTCGGCGGTAATATTTGACCACATTCCTGGCTTGTTGGCATCTACGTCTCCGTGGGACCTTTATGTACATCTATAACCTAATATAACCTAACCTAACCCAACCTAACATCTCGGCGGTAATATTTGACCACATTCCTGGCGAGTTGGCCTCTACGTCTCCGTGGGACCTTTATATACATCAATAACGTAATATATCCTAACCTGACCCAACCTATCATCTCGGCGGTAATATTTGACAACATTCCTGGCGAGTTAGCCTCTAAGTCTCCGTGGGACCTTTATATACATCAATAACATAATATAAGCTAGCCTAACCCAATCTAACATCTCGGCGGTAATATTTGAACACATTCCTGGCTTGTTGGCATCTACGTCTCCGTGGGACCTTTATATACATAAATAACATAATATAAGCTAGCCTAACCCAAGCTAACATCTCGGCGGTAATATTTGACCACATTCCTGGCTTGTTGGCATCTACGTCTCCGTGGGACCTTTATGTACATCTATAACCTAATATAACCTAACCTAACCCAACCTAACATCTCGGCGGTAATATTTGACCACATTCCTGGCTTGTTGGCCTCTACGTCTCCGTGGGAACTTTGCATACGTCAGTAACGTAATATAACCTAACCTAACCCAATCTAAGATCTCGGCGGTAATATTTGGCGACATCCCTGTCTTGTTGGCCTCTACGTCTCCGTTTGACCTTCATATACATCAATAACGTAATATCACCTAACCTAACCCAACCTAACATGTCGGCTACAATATTTGACAACATTCCTGGCAAGTTGGCCTCTACGTCTCCGTGGGATCTTTATATACATCAATAACATAATATAAGCTAGCCTAACCCAATCTTACATCTCGACGGTAATATTTGACCACATTCCTGGCTTGTTGGCATCTACGTCTCTGTGGGACCTTTATATACATAAATAACATAATATAAGCTAGCGTAACCCAATCTAACATCTCGGCGGTAATATTTGACCACATTCCTGGCTTGTTGGCATCTACGTCTCCGTGGGACCTTTATGTACATCTATAACCTAATATAACCTAACCTAACCCAACCTAACATCTCGGCTGTAATATTTGGCGACATTCCTGTCTTGTTGGCCTCTACGTCTCCGTGGGACCTTTATGTACATCTATAACCTAATATAACCTAACCTAACCCAACCTAACATCTCGGCGGTAATATTTGACCACATTCCTGGCGAGTTGGCCTCTACGTCTCCGTTTGACCTTCATATACATCACTAACGTAATATAACCTAACCTAACCCAACCTAACATCTCGGCGGTAATATTTGACAACATTCCTGGCGAGTTGGCCTCTACGTCTCCGTTTGACCTTCATATACATCAATAACGTAATATCACCTAACCTAACCCAACCTATCATCTCGGCGGTAATATTTGACAACATTCCTGGCGAGTTGGCCACTACGTCCCCGTGGGACCTTTATATACGTCAATAACGCAATATAACCTAACCTAACCCAACCTAACATCTCGGCGGGAATATTTGACAACATTCCTGGCGAGTTGGCCTCTACGTCTCCGTTTGACCTTCATATACATCAATAACGTAATATAAGCTAACCTAACCCAACCTAACATCTCGGCGGTAAGATTTGACAACATTCCAGGCGAGTTGGCCTCTACGTCTCCGTTTGGCCTTCATATACATCAATAACGTAATATCACCTAACCTAACCCAACCTAACGTCTCGGCGGTAACATTTGACAACATTCGTGGCGAGTTGGCTTCTCCGTATCCGTGGGACCTTTATATACATCAATAACGTAATATCACCTAACCTAACCCAACCTAACGTCTCGGCGGTAACATTTGACAACATTCCTGGCGAGTTGGCCTCTACGTCCCCGTGGGACCTTCATATACATCAATAACGTAATACAAGCTAACCTAACCCAACCTAACATCTCGGCGGTAAGATTTGACAACATTCCTGGAGAGTTGGCCTCTAAGTCTCCGTGGGACATTTATATACATCAATAACGGAATATAACCTAACCTCACCCAACCTAACATGTCGGCGGTAATATCTGACAACATTCCTGGCGAGTTGACCTCTACGTCTCCGTGTAACCCTCATATACATCAATAACGTAATATAACCTAACCTAACCCAACCTAACATCTCGGCGGTAATATTTGACGACATTCCTGTCTTGTTGGCCTCTACGTCTCCGTTTGGCCTTCATATACATCAATAACGTAATATCACCTAACCTAACCCAACCTAACGTCTCGGCGGTAACATTTGACAACATTCGTGGCGAGTTGGCTTCTCCGTATCCGTGGGACCTTTATATACATCAATAACGTAATATAACCAAACCTAACCCAAACTAACATGTCGGCGGTAATATCTGACAACATTCCTGGCGAGTTGACCTCTACGTCTCCGTGTAACCCTCATATACATCAATAACGTAATATAACCTAACCTAACCCAACCTAACATCTCGGCGGTAATATTTGACGACATTCCAGTCTTGTTGGCCTCTACGTCTCCGTTTGACCTTCATATACATCAATAACGTAATATCACCTAACCTAACCCAACCTAACATGTCGGCTACAATATTTGACAACATTCCTGGCGAGTTGGCCTCTACGTCTCCGTGGGATCTTTATATACATCAATAACATAATATAAGCTAGCCTAACCCAATCTTACATCTCGACGGTAATATTTGACCACATTCCTGGCTTGTTGGCATCTACGTCTCTGTGGGACCTTTATATACATAAATAACATAATATAAACTAGCCTAAGCCAATCTAACACCTTTTCGGTAATATTTGATCACATTCCTGGCTTGTTGGCCTCTGCGTCTCCGTGGGACCATTGCATACGTCAATAACGTAATATAACCTAACCTAACCCAATCTAACATCTCGGCGGTAATATTTGACGACATTCCTGTCTTGTTGGCCTCTACGTCTCCGTGGGTCCTTTATATACATCAATAACGTAATATAACCTTACCTAACCCAACCTAACACCTCGGCGACAATATTTGACAACATTCCTGGCGAGTTGGCCTCTACGTTTCCGTTTGACCTTCATATACATCACTAACGTAATATAACCTAACCTCACCCAACCTAACATCTCGGCGGTAATATTTGACAACATTCCTGGCGAGTTGGCCTCTACGTCTCCGTTTGACCTTCATATACATCAATAACATAATATAAGCTAGCCTAACCCAATCTAACATCTCGGCGGTAATATTTGACCACATTCCTGGCTTGTTGGCATCTACGTCTCCGTGGGACCTTTATATACATAAATAACATAATATAAGCTAGCCTAACCCAATCTAACATCTCGGCTGTAATATTTGACCACATTCCTGGCTTGTTGGCATCTACGTCTCCGTGGGACCTTTATGTACATCTATAACCTAATATAACCTAACCTAACCCAACCTAACGTCTCGGCGGTAACATTTGACAACATTCCTGGCGAGTTGGCCTCTACGTCCCCGTGGGACCTTCATATACATCAATAACGTAATACAAGCTAACCTAACCCAACCTAACATCTCGGCGGTAAGATTTGACAACATTCCTGGAGAGTTGGCCTCTAAGTCTCCGTGGGACATTTATATACATCAATAACGGAATATAACCTAACCTCACCCAACCTAACATGTCGGCGGTAATATCTGACAACATTCCTGGCGAGTTGACCTCTACGTTTCCGTGTAACCCTCATATACATCAATAACGTAATATAACCTAACCTAACCCAACCTAACATCTCGGCGGTAATATTTGACGACATTCCTGTCTTGTTGGCCTCTACGTCTCCGTTTGGCCTTCATATACATCAATAACGTAATATCACCTAACCTAACCCAACCTAACGTCTCGGCGGTAACATTTGACAACATTCGTGGCGAGTTGGCTTCTCCGTATCCGTGGGACCTTTATATACATCAATAACGTAATATAACCAAACCTAACCCAAACTAACATGTCGGCGGTAATATCTGACAACATTCCTGGCGAGTTGACCTCTACGTCTCCGTGTAACCCTCATATACATCAATAACGTAATATAACCTAACCTAACCCAACCTAACATCTCGGCGGTAATATTTGACGACATTCCAGTCTTGTTGGCCTCTACGTCTCCGTTTGACCTTCATATACATCAATAACGTAATATCACCTAACCTAACCCAACTTAACATGTCGGCTACAATATTTGACAACATTCCTGGCGAGTTGGCCTCTACGTCTCCGTGGGATCTTTATATACATCAATAACATAATATAAGCTAGCCTAACCCAATCTTACATCTCGACGGTAATATTTGACCACATTCCTGGCTTGTTGGCATCTACGTCTCTGTGGGACCTTTATATACATCAATAACATAATATAAACTAGCCTAAGCCAATCTAACACCTTTTCGGTAATATTTGATCACATTCCTGGCTTGTTGGCCTCTGCGTCTCCGTGGGACCATTGCATACGTCAATAACGTAATATAAGCTAGCCTAACCCAATCTAACATCTCGGCGGTAATATTTGACCACATTCCTGGCTTGTTGGCATCTACGTCTCCGTGGGACCTTTATGTACATCAATAACGTAATATAACCTTACCTAACCCAACCTAACATCTCGGCTGTAATATTTGACGACATTCCTGTCTTGTTGGCCTCCACGTCTCCGTGGGTCCTTTATATACATCAATAACGTAATATAACCTTACCTAACCCAACCTAACACCTCGGCGACAATATTTGACAACATTCCTGGCGAGTTGGCCTCTACGTTTCCGTTTGACCTTCATATACATCACTAACGTAATATAACCTAACCTCACCCAACCTAACATCTCGGCGGTAAGATTTGACAACATTCCAGGCGAGTTGGCCTCTACGTCTCCGTTTGGCCTTCATATACATCAATAACGTAATATCACCTAACCTAACCCAACCTAACGTCTCGGCGGTAACATTTGACAACATTCGTGGCGAGTTGGCTTCTCCGTATCCGTGGGACCTTTATATACATCAATAACGTAATATAACCAAACCTAACCCAAACTAACATGTCGGCGGTAATATCTGACAACATTCCTGGCGAGTTGACCTCTACGTCTCCGTGTAACCCTCATATACATCAATAACGTAATATAACCTAACCTAACCCAACCTAACATCTCGGCGGTAATATTTGACGACATTCCAGTCTTGTTGGCCTCTACGTCTCCGTTTGACCTTCATATACATCAATAACGTAATATCACCTAACCTAACCCAACCTAACATGTCGGCTACAATATTTGACAACATTCCTGGCGAGTTGGCCTCTACGTCTCCGTGGGATCTTTATATACATCAATAACATAATATAAGCTAGCCTAACCCAATCTTACATCTCGACGGTAATATTTGACCACATTCCTGGCTTGTTGGCATCTACGTCTCTGTGGGACCTTTATATACATAAATAACATAATATAAACTAGCCTAAGCCAATCTAACACCTTTTCGGTAATATTTGATCACATTCCTGGCTTGTTGGCCTCTGCGTCTCCGTGGGACCATTGCATACGTCAATAACGTAATATAACCTAACCTAACCCAATCTAACATCTCGGCGGTAATATTTGACGACATTCCTGTCTTGTTGGCCTCTACGTCTCCGTGGGTCCTTTATATACATCAATAACGTAATATAACCTTACCTAACCCAACCTAACACCTCGGCGACAATATTTGACAACATTCCTGGCGAGTTGGCCTCTACGTTTCCGTTTGACCTTCATATACATCACTAACGTAATATAACCTAACCTCACCCAACCTAACTTCTCGGCGGTAATATTTGACAACATTCCTGGCGAGTTGGCCTCTACGTCTCCGTTTGACCTTCATATACATCAATAACATAATATAAGCTAGCCTAACCCAATCTAACATCTCGGCGGTAATATTTGACCACATTCCTGGCTTGTTGGCATCTACGTCTCCGTGGGACCTTTATATACATAAATAACATAATATAAGCTAGCCTAACCCAATCTAACATCTCGGCTGTAATATTTGACCACATTCCTGGCTTGTTGGCATCTACGTC
>CAXAJV010000638.1:0-15000 GCA_963969225.1 Xylocopa violacea | reverse complement strand
CGATGTATATGCGGGTTACACGGAGACGTAGAGGCCATCTCGCCAGGAATGTTGTCAAATATAATCGCCGACATGTTAGCTTGGGTTAGCTTTGCTTATATTACGTTATTGATGTATATAAGGGTCTCACGGAGACGGAGAACTCAACTCGCCAGGAATGTTGTCAAATATTACCGCCGAGATGATAGGTTGGGTTAGGTTAAGTTAAATGTCGTTATTGATGTATATGAAGGTCCCTCGTAGACGTAGAGGCCAACTCGCCAGGTATGTTGTCAAATATTACCGCCGAGATGATAGGTTGGGTTAGATTAGGTTATATTACGTTATCGATGTATTTAAAGGTCCCACGGAGACGTAGATGCCAACCTGCCAGGAATGTTGTCAAATATTACAGCCGAGATGATAGGATGGGTTAGGTTACGTTATATAACGTTATTGACGTATATAAAGGTCCCACGGTGGCGCAGAGGCCAACAAGCCAGGAATGTGGTCAAATATTACGGCCGAGATGTTAGGTTGGGTTAGGTTTGTTTATATTACGTTATTGATGTATATAAAGGTCCCACGGAGACGTAGAGGCCAACTCGCCAGCAATGTTGTCAAATATTACCGCCGAGATGATAGGTTGGGTTAGGTTAGGTTATATTACGTTATTGACGTATATAAAGGTCCCACGGAGACGTAGAGGCCAACAAGACAGGAATGTGGGCAAATATAACAGCCGACATGTTAGGTTGGGTTACGTTTGGTTATATAACGTTATTGATGTATATAAAGGTCCCACGGAGACGTAGAGGCCAACTCGCCAGGATTGTTGTTAAATATTACCGCCGAGATGATAGGTTGGGTTAGATTAGGTTATATTACGTTATCGATGTATTTAAAGGTCCCACGGAGACGTAGATGCCAACTTGCCAGGAATGTTGTCAAATATTACCGCCGAGATGATAGGTTGGGTTAGGTTACGTTATATAACGTTATTGACGTATATAAAAGTCCCACGGTGGCGCAGAGGCCAACAAGCCAGGAATGTGGTCAAATATTACCGCCGAGATGTTAGGTTGGGTTAGGTTAGGTTATATTACGTTATTGATGTACATAAAGGTCCCACGGAGACGTAGAGGCCAACAAGACAGGAATGTGAGCAAATATTACCGCCGAGATGTTAGATTGGGTTAGGTTAGGTTATATTACGTTATTGAAGTATATAAGGGTTACACGGAAACATAGAGGCCAACAAGACAGGAATGTGGTCAAATATTACCGCCGAGATGTTAGATTGGATTAGGTTAGCTTATATTATGTTATTGATGTATGAAAAGGTCCCACGGAGACGTATAGGCCAACTCGCCAGGAATGTTGTCAAATATTACCGCCGAGATGATAGGTTGGGTTAGGTTCGGTTCTATTACGTTATTGATGTATATGCGGGTTACACGGAGACGTAGAGGCCAACTCGCCAGGAATGTTGTCAAATATAATCGCCGACATGTTAGCTTGGGTTAGCTTTGCTTATATTACGTTATTGATGTATATAAGGGTCTCACGGAGACGGAGAACTCAACTGGCCAGGAATGTTGTCAAATACTACCGCCGAGATGATAGGTTGGGTTAGGTTAAGTTAAATGTCGTTATTGATGTATATGAAGCTCCCACGTAGACGTAGATGCCAACTTGCCAGGAATGTTGTAAATATTACCGCCGAGATGATAGGATGGGTTAGGTTACGTTATATAACGTTATTGACGTATATAAAGGTCCCACGGTGGCGCAGAGGCCAACAAGCCAGGAATGTGGTCAAATATTACCGCCGAGATGTTAGGTTGGGTTAGGTTAGGTTATATTACGTTATTGATGTATATAAAGGTCCCACGGTGACGTAGAGGCCAACAAGACAGGAATGTGGGCAAATATTACCGCCTAGATGTTAGATTGGGTTAGGTTAGGTTATATTACTTTATTGAAGTATATGAGGGTTACACGGAAACGTAGAGGCCAACAAGACAGGAATGTGGTCAAATATTACCGCCGAGATGTTAGATTGGGTTAGGTTAGCTTATATTATGTTATTGATGTATGAAAAGGTCCCACGGAGACGTAGAGGCCAACTCGCCAGGAATGTTGTCAAATATTACCGCCGAGATGATAGGTTGGGTTAGGTTACGTTGTATTACGTTATTGATGTATATGCGGGTTACACGGAGACGTAGAGGCCAACTCGCCAGGAATGTTGTCAAATATAATCGCCGACATGTTAGCTTGGGTTAGCTTTGCTTATATTACGTTATTGATGTATATAAGGGTCTCACGGAGACGGAGAACTCAACTCGCCAGGAATGTTGTCAAATATTACCGCCGAGATGATAGGTTGGGTTAGGTTAAGTTAAATGTCGTTATTGATGTATATGAAGGTCCCACGTAGACGTAGAGGCCAACTCGCCAGGTATGTTGTCAAATATTACCGCCGAGATGATAGGTTGGGTTAGATTAGGTTATATTACGTTATCGATGTATTTAAAGGTCCCACGGAGACGTAGATGCCAACTTGCCAGGAATGTTGTCAAATATTACAGCCGAGATGATAGGATGGGTTAGGTTACGTTATATAACGTTATTGACGTATATAAAGGTCCCACGGTGGCGCAGAGGCCAACAAGCCAGGAATGTGGTCAAATATTACCGCCGAGATGTTAGGTTGGGTTAGGTTAGGTTATATTACGTTATTGATGTATATAAAGTTCCCACGGAGACGTAGATGCCAACTCGCCAGGAATGTTGTCAAATATTACCGCGGAGATGATAGGTTGGGTTAGGTTACGTTGTATTACGTTATTGATGTATATGAGGGTTACACGGAGACGTAGAGGCCAACTCGCCAGGAATGTTGTCAAATATTATCGCCGACATGTTAGCTTGGGTTAGCTTTGCTTATATTACGTTATTGATGTATATAAGGGTCTCACGGAGACGGAGAACTCAACTCGCCAGGAATGTTGTCAAATATTACCGCCGAGATGATAGGTTGGGTTAGTTTAAGTTAAATGTCGTTATTGATGTATATAAAGGTCCCACGGTGACGTAGATGCCAACTCGCCAGGAATGTTGTCAATTATTACCGCCGAGATGTTAGATTGGGTTAGGTTAGGTTATATTACGTTATTGACGTATATAAAGGTCCCACGGAGACGCAGAGGCCAACAAGCCAGGAATGTGGTCAAATATTACGGCCGAGATGTTAGATTGGGTTAGACTAGCTTATATTATGTTATTGATGTATATAAAGGTCCCACGGAGACGTAGAGGCCAACTCGCCAGGAATGTTGTCAAATATTACTGCCGAGATGTTAGGTTGGGTTAGGTTAGTTTATATTACGTTATTGATGTATATAAAGGTCCCACGGAGACGTAGATGCCAACTCGCCAGGAATGTTGTCAAATATTACCGCGGAGATGATAGGTTGGGTTAGGTTACGTTGTATTACGTTATTGATGTATATGAGGGTTACACGGAGACGTAGAGGCCAACTCGCCAGGAATGTTGTCAAATATTATCGCCGACATGTTAGCTTGGGTTAGCTTTGCTTATATTACGTTATTGATGTATATAAGGGTCTCACGGAGACGGAGAACTCAACTCGCCAGGAATGTTGTCAAATATTACCGCCGAGATGATAGGTTGGGTTAGTTTAAGTTAAATGTCGTTATTGATGTATATAAAGGTCCCACGGTGGCGCAGAGGCCAACAAGCCAGGAATGTGGTCAAATATTACCGCCGAGATGTTAGGTTGGGTTAGGTTAGGTTATATTACGTTATTGATGTACATAAAGGTCCCACGGAGACGTAGAGGCCAACAAGACAGGAATGTGAGCAAATATTACCGCCGAGATGTTAGATTGGGTTAGGTTAGGTTATATTACGTTATTGAAGTATATAAGGGTTACACGGAAACATAGAGGCCAACAAGACAGGAATGTGGTCAAATATTACCGCCGAGATGTTAGATTGGGTTAGGTTAGCTTATATTATGTTATTGATGTATGAAAAGGTCCCACGGAGACGTATAGGCCAACTCGCCAGGAATGTTGTCAAATAATACCGCCGAGATGATAGGTTGGGTTAGGTTCGGTTCTATTACGTTATTGATGTATATAAAGGTCCCAGGGAGACGTAGATGCCAACTCGCCAGGAATGTTGTCAAATATTACCGCCGAGACGATAGGTTGGGTTAGGTTACGTTATATTACGCTATTGATGTATATGAGGGTTACACGGAGAGGTAGAGGCCAACTCGCCAGGAATGCTGTCAAATATTACCGCCGAGATGTTAGGTTGGGTTAGGTTAGGTTATATTACGTAATAGATATATATATATATAAATATCCCACGGAGACCTAGAGACCAACTCGCCAGGAATGTGGTCAAATATTACCGCCGAGATGTTAGATTGGGTTAGGTTAGCTTATATTATGTTATTGATGTATGAAAAGGTCCCACGGAGACGTAGAGGCCAACTCGCCAGGAATGTTGTCAAATATTACCGCCGAGATGATAGGTTGGGTTAGGTTACGTTGTATTACGTTATTGATGTATATGCGGGTTACACGGAGACGTAGAGACCAACTCGCCAGGAATGTTGTCAAATATTATCGCCGACATGTTAGCTTGGGTTAGGTTACGTTATATTACGTTATTGATGTATATAAGGGTCTCACGGAGACGGAGAACCCAACTCGCCAGGAATGTTGTCAATTATTACCGCCGAGATGATAGGTTGGGTTAGGTTAGGTTAAATGTCGTTATTGTTGTATATGAAGGTCCCACGTAGGCGTAGAGGCCAACTCGCCAGGTATGTTGTCAAATATTACCGCGGAAATGTTAGGTTGGGTTAGGTTAGGTTATATTACGTTATTGACGTATATGTGGGTTACTCGGAGACGTAGAGGTCAACTCGCCAGGAATGTTGTCAAATATTACCGCCGAGATGATAGGTTGGGTTAGGTTACGTTATATTACGTTATTGATGTATATAAGGGTCTCACGGAGACGGAGAACCCAACTCGCCAGGAATGTTGTCAATTATTACCGCCGAGATGATAGGTTGGGTTAGGTTAGGTTAAATGTCGTTATTGTTGTATATGAAGGTCCCACGTAGGCGTAGAGGCCAACTCGCCAGGTATGTTGTCAAATATTACCGCGGAAATGTTAGGTTGGGTTAGGTTAGGTTATATTACGTTATTGACGTATATGTGGGTTACTCGGAGACGTAGAGGTCAACTCGCCAGGAATGTTGTCAAATATTACCGCCGAGATGATAGGTTGGGTTAGGTTACGTTATATTACGTTATTGACATATATAAAGGTCCCACGCAGACGTAGAGGCCAACAAGACAGGAATGTGGGCAAATATTACAGCCGACATGTTAGGTTGGGTTAGGTTTGTTTATATTACGTTATTGATGTATATAAAGGTCCCACGGAGACGTAGAGGCCAACTCGCCAGCAATGTTGTCAAATATTACCGCCGAGATGATAGGTTGGGTTAGGTTAGGTTATATTACGTTATTGACGTATATAAAGGTCCCACGGAGACGTAGAGGCCAACAAGACAGGAATGTGGGCAAATATTACAGCCGACATGTTAGGTTGGGTTAGCTTTGGTTATATTACGTTATTGATGTATATAAAGGTCCCACGGAGACGTAGAGGCCAACTCGCCAGCAATGTTGTCAAATATTACCGCCGAGATGATAGGTTGTGTTAGGTTAGGTTATATTACGTTATTGATGTATATAAAGGTCCCACGGAGACGTGGAGGCCAACAAGACAGGAATGTGGGCAAATATTACCGCCGAGATGTTAGATTGGGTTAGGTTAGGTTATATTACGTTATTGAAGTATATGAGGGTTACACGGAAACGTAGAGGCCAACAAGACAGGAATGTGGTCAAATATTACCGCCGAGATGTTAGATTGGGTTAGGTTAGCTTATATTATGTTATTGATGTATGAAAAGGTCCCACGGAGACGTAGAGGCCAACTCGCCAGGAATGTTGTCAAATATTACCGCCGAGATGATAGGTTGGGTTAGGTTACGTTGTATTACGTTCTTGATGTATATGCGGGTTACACGGAGACGTAGAGGCCAACTCGCCAGGAATGTTGTCAAATATAATCGCCGACATGTTAGCTTGGGTTAGCTTTGCTTATATTACGTTATTGATGTATATAAGGGTCTCACGGAGACGGAGAACTCAACTCGCCAGGAATGTTGTCAAATATTACCGCCGAGATGATAGGTTGGGTTAGGTTAAGTTAAATGTCGTTATTGATGTATATGAAGGTCCTACGTAGACGTAGAGGCCAACTCGCCAGGTATGTTGTCAAATATTACCGCGGAAATGTTAGGTTGGGTTAGGTTAGGTTATATTACGTTATTGACGTATATGTGGGTTACTCGGAGACGTAGAGGTCAACTCGCCAGGAATGTTGTCAAATATTACCACCGAGATAATAGGTTGGGTTAGGTTAGGTTATATTACGTTATCGATGTATTTCAAGGTCCCACGGAGACGTAGATGCCAACTTGCCAGGAAT
This sequence comes from Xylocopa violacea, assembly GCA_963969225.1. Taxonomy (NCBI): domain Eukaryota; kingdom Metazoa; phylum Arthropoda; class Insecta; order Hymenoptera; family Apidae; genus Xylocopa; species Xylocopa violacea. The sequence continues at coordinate 8,405 of CAXAJV010000638.1, read as the reverse complement.
GTTGTCAAATATTACCGCCGAGATGATAGGATGGGTTAGGTTACGTTATATAACGTTATTGACGTATATAAAGGTCCCACGGTGGCGCAGAGGCCAACAAGCCAGGAATGTGGTCAAATATTACCGCCGAGATGTTAGGTTGGGTTAGGTTAGGTTATATTACGTTATTGATGTATATAAAGGTCCCACGGAGACGTAGAGGCCAACTCGCCAGGAATGTTGTCAAATATAATCGCCGACATGTTAGCTTGGGTTAGCTTTGCTTATATTACGTTATTGATGTATATAAGGGTCTCACGGAGACGGAGAACTCAACTCGCCAGGAATGTTGTCAAATATTACCGCCGAGATGATAGGTTGGGTTAGTTTAAGTTAAATGTCGTTATTGATGTATATAAAGGTCCCACGGTGACGTAGATGCCAACTCGCCAGGAATGTTGTCAATTATTACCGCCGAGATGTTAGATTGGGTTAGGTTAGGTTATATTACGTTATTGACGTATATAAAGGTCCCACGGAGACGCAGAGGCCAACAAGCCAGGAATGTGGTCAAATATTACGGCCGAGATGTTAGATTGGGTTAGACTAGCTTATATTATGTTATTGATGTATATAAAGGTCCCACGGAGACGTAGAGGCCAACTCGCCAGGAATGTTGTCAAATATTACTGCCGAGATGTTAGGTTGGGTTAGGTTAGTTTATATTACGTTATTGATGTATATAAAGGTCCCACGGAGACGTAGATGCCAACTCGCCAGGAATGTTGTCAAATATTACCGCGGAGATGATAGGTTGGGTTAGGTTACGTTGTATTACGTTATTGATGTATATGAGGGTTACACGGAGACGTAGAGGCCAACTCGCCAGGAATGTTGTCAAATATTATCGCCGACATGTTAGCTTGGGTTAGCTTTGCTTATATTACGTTATTGATGTATATAAGGGTCTCACGGAGACGGAGAACTCAACTCGCCAGGAATGTTGTCAAATATTACCGCCGAGATGATAGGTTGGGTTAGTTTAAGTTAAATGTCGTTATTGATGTATATAAAGGTCCCACGGTGGCGCAGAGGCCAACAAGCCAGGAATGTGGTCAAATATTACCGCCGAGATGTTAGGTTGGGTTAGGTTAGGTTATATTACGTTATTGATGTACATAAAGGTCCCACGGAGACGTAGAGGCCAACAAGACAGGAATGTGAGCAAATATTACCGCCGAGATGTTAGATTGGGTTAGGTTAGGTTATATTACGTTATTGAAGTATATAAGGGTTACACGGAAACATAGAGGCCAACAAGACAGGAATGTGGTCAAATATTACCGCCGAGATGTTAGATTGGGTTAGGTTAGCTTATATTATGTTATTGATGTATGAAAAGGTCCCACGGAGACGTATAGGCCAACTCGCCAGGAATGTTGTCAAATAATACCGCCGAGATGATAGGTTGGGTTAGGTTCGGTTCTATTACGTTATTGATGTATATAAAGGTCCCAGGGAGACGTAGATGCCAACTCGCCAGGAATGTTGTCAAATATTACCGCCGAGACGATAGGTTGGGTTAGGTTACGTTATATTACGCTATTGATGTATATGAGGGTTACACGGAGAGGTAGAGGCCAACTCGCCAGGAATGCTGTCAAATATTACCGCCGAGATGTTAGGTTGGGTTAGGTTAGGTTATATTACGTAATAGATATATATATATATAAATATCCCACGGAGACCTAGAGACCAACTCGCCAGGAATGTGGTCAAATATTACCGCCGAGATGTTAGATTGGGTTAGGTTAGCTTATATTATGTTATTGATGTATGAAAAGGTCCCACGGAGACGTAGAGGCCAACTCGCCAGGAATGTTGTCAAATATTACCGCCGAGATGATAGGTTGGGTTAGGTTACGTTGTATTACGTTATTGATGTATATGCGGGTTACACGGAGACGTAGAGACCAACTCGCCAGGAATGTTGTCAAATATTATCGCCGACATGTTAGCTTGGGTTAGGTTACGTTATATTACGTTATTGATGTATATAAGGGTCTCACGGAGACGGAGAACCCAACTCGCCAGGAATGTTGTCAATTATTACCGCCGAGATGATAGGTTGGGTTAGGTTAGGTTAAATGTCGTTATTGTTGTATATGAAGGTCCCACGTAGGCGTAGAGGCCAACTCGCCAGGTATGTTGTCAAATATTACCGCGGAAATGTTAGGTTGGGTTAGGTTAGGTTATATTACGTTATTGACGTATATGTGGGTTACTCGGAGACGTAGAGGTCAACTCGCCAGGAATGTTGTCAAATATTACCGCCGAGATGATAGGTTGGGTTAGGTTACGTTATATTACGTTATTGATGTATATAAGGGTCTCACGGAGACGGAGAACCCAACTCGCCAGGAATGTTGTCAATTATTACCGCCGAGATGATAGGTTGGGTTAGGTTAGGTTAAATGTCGTTATTGTTGTATATGAAGGTCCCACGTAGGCGTAGAGGCCAACTCGCCAGGTATGTTGTCAAATATTACCGCGGAAATGTTAGGTTGGGTTAGGTTAGGTTATATTACGTTATTGACGTATATGTGGGTTACTCGGAGACGTAGAGGTCAACTCGCCAGGAATGTTGTCAAATATTACCGCCGAGATGATAGGTTGGGTTAGGTTACGTTATATTACGTTATTGACATATATAAAGGTCCCACGCAGACGTAGAGGCCAACAAGACAGGAATGTGGGCAAATATTACAGCCGACATGTTAGGTTGGGTTAGGTTTGTTTATATTACGTTATTGATGTATATAAAGGTCCCACGGAGACGTAGAGGCCAACTCGCCAGCAATGTTGTCAAATATTACCGCCGAGATGATAGGTTGGGTTAGGTTAGGTTATATTACGTTATTGACGTATATAAAGGTCCCACGGAGACGTAGAGGCCAACAAGACAGGAATGTGGGCAAATATTACAGCCGACATGTTAGGTTGGGTTAGCTTTGGTTATATTACGTTATTGATGTATATAAAGGTCCCACGGAGACGTAGAGGCCAACTCGCCAGCAATGTTGTCAAATATTACCGCCGAGATGATAGGTTGTGTTAGGTTAGGTTATATTACGTTATTGATGTATATAAAGGTCCCACGGAGACGTGGAGGCCAACAAGACAGGAATGTGGGCAAATATTACCGCCGAGATGTTAGATTGGGTTAGGTTAGGTTATATTACGTTATTGAAGTATATGAGGGTTACACGGAAACGTAGAGGCCAACAAGACAGGAATGTGGTCAAATATTACCGCCGAGATGTTAGATTGGGTTAGGTTAGCTTATATTATGTTATTGATGTATGAAAAGGTCCCACGGAGACGTAGAGGCCAACTCGCCAGGAATGTTGTCAAATATTACCGCCGAGATGATAGGTTGGGTTAGGTTACGTTGTATTACGTTCTTGATGTATATGCGGGTTACACGGAGACGTAGAGGCCAACTCGCCAGGAATGTTGTCAAATATAATCGCCGACATGTTAGCTTGGGTTAGCTTTGCTTATATTACGTTATTGATGTATATAAGGGTCTCACGGAGACGGAGAACTCAACTCGCCAGGAATGTTGTCAAATATTACCGCCGAGATGATAGGTTGGGTTAGGTTAAGTTAAATGTCGTTATTGATGTATATGAAGGTCCTACGTAGACGTAGAGGCCAACTCGCCAGGTATGTTGTCAAATATTACCGCGGAAATGTTAGGTTGGGTTAGGTTAGGTTATATTACGTTATTGACGTATATGTGGGTTACTCGGAGACGTAGAGGTCAACTCGCCAGGAATGTTGTCAAATATTACCACCGAGATAATAGGTTGGGTTAGGTTAGGTTATATTACGTTATTGATGTATATAAAGGTCCCACGGAGACGTAGAGGCCAACCTGCCAGGAATGTTGTCAAATATTACCGCCGAGATGATAGGTTGGGTTAGATTAGGTTATATTACGTTATCGATGTATTTCAAGGTCCCACGGAGACGTAGATGCCAACTTGCCAGGAATGTTGTCAAATATTACCGCCGAGATGATAGGATGGATTAGGTTACGTTATATAACGTTATTGACGTATATAAAGGTCCCACGGTGGCGCAGAGGCCAACAAGCCAGGAATGTGGTCAAATATTACCGCCGAGATGTTAGGTTGGGTTAGGTTAGGTTATATTACGTTATTGATGTATATAAAGGTCCCACGGAGACGTAGAGGCCAACTCGCCAGGAATGTTGTCAAATATAATCGCCGACATGTTAGCTTGGGTTAGCTTTGCTTATATTACGTTATTGATGTATATAAGGGTCTCACGGAGACGGAGAACTCAACTCGCCAGGAATGTTGTCAAATATTACCGCCGAGATGATAGGTTGGGTTAGGTTAAGTTAAATGTCGTTATTGATGTATATGAAGGTCCCACGTAGACGTAGAGGCCAACTCGCCAGGTATGTTGTCAAATATTACCGCCGAGATGATAGGTTGGGTTAGATTAGGTTATATTACGTTATCGATGTATTTAAAGGTCCCACGGAGACGTAGATGCCAACTTGCCAGGAATATTGTCAAATATTACAGCCGAGATGATAGGATGGGTTAGGCTAGCTTATATTATGTTATTGATGTATATAAAGGTCCCACGGAGACGTAGAGGCCAACTCGCCAGGAATGTTGTCAAATATTACTGCCGAGATGTTAGGTTGGGTTAGCTTAGTTTATATTACGTTATTGATGTATATAAAGGTCCCACGGAGACGTAGATGCCAACTCGCCAGGAATGTTGTCAAATATTACCGCCGAGATGATAGGTTGGGTTAGGTTAAGTTAAATGTCGTTATTGATGTATATGAAGGTCCCACGTAGACGTAGAGGCCAACTCGACAGGAATGTTGTCAAATATTACCGCCGAGATGATAGGATGGGTTAGGTTACGTTATATAACGTTATTGACGTATATAAAGGTCCCACGGTGGCGCAGAGGCCAACAAGCCAGGAATGTGGTCAAATATTACCGCCGAGATGTTAGGTTGGGTTAGGTTAGGTTATATTACGTTATTGATGTATATAAAGGTCCCACGGAGACGTAGAGGCCAACAAGACAGGAATGTGGGCAAATATTACCGCCGAGATGTTAGATTGGGTTAGGTTAGGTTATATTACGTTATTGAAGTATATGAGGGTTACACGGAAACGTAGAGGCCAACAAGACAGGAATGTGGTCAAATATTACCGCCGAGATGTTAGATTGGGTTAGGTTAGCTTATATTATGTTATTGATGTATGAAAAGGTCCCACGGAGACGTAGAGGCCAACTCGCCAGGAATGTTGTCAAATATTACCGCCGAGATGATAGGTTGGGTTAGGTTACGTTGTATTACGTTATTGATGTATATGCGGGTTACACTGAGACGTAGAGGCCAACTCGCCAGGAATGTTGTCAAATATAATCGCCGACATGTTAGCTTGGGTTAGCTTTGCTTATATTACGTTATTGATGTATATAAGGGTCTCACGGAGACGGAGAACTCAACTCGCCAGGAATGTTGTCAAATATTACCGCCGAGATGATAGGTTGGGTTAGGTTAAGTTAAATGTCGTTATTGATGTATATGAAGGTCCCACGTAGACGTAGAGGCCAACTCGCCAGGTATGTTGTCAAATATTACCGCGGAAATGTTAGGTTGGGTTAGGTTAGTTTATATTACGTTATTGACGTATATGTGGGTTACTCGGAGACGTAGAGGTCAACTCGCCAGGAATGATGTCAAATATTACCACCGAGATGATAGGTTGGGTTAGGTTAGGTTATATTACGTTATTGATGTTTATAAAGGTCCCACGGAGACGTAGAGGCCAACCTGCCAGGAATTTTGTCAAATATTACCGCCGAGATGATAGGATGGGTTAGGTTACGTTATATAACGTTATTGACGTATATAAAGGTCCCACGGTGGCGCAGAGGCCAACAAGCCAGGAATGTGGTCAAATATTACCGCCGAGATGTTAGGTTGGGTTAGGTTAGGTTATATTACGTTATTGATGTATATGAAGGTCCCACGGAGACGTAGAGGCCAACAAGACAGGAATGTGGGCAAATATTACCGCCGAGATGTTAGATTGGGTTAGGTTAGGTTATATTACGTTATTGAAGTATATGAGTGTTACACGGAAACGTAGAGGCCAACAAGACAGGAATGTGGTCAAATATTACCGCCGAGATGATAGGTTGGCTTAGATTAGGTTATATTACGTTATCGATGTATTTAAAGGTCCCACGGAGACGTAGATGCCAACTTGCCAGGAATGTTGTCAAATATTACCGCCGAGATGATAGGTTGGGTTAGGTTAGGTTATATTACGTTAGTGATGTATATAAAGGTCCCACGGAGACGTAGAGGCCAACAAGACAGGAATGTGGGCAAATATAACAGCCGACATGTTAGGTTGGGTTACGTTTGGTTATATAACGTTATTGATGTATATAAAGGTCCCACGGAGACGTAGAGGCCAACTCGCCAGGAATGTTGTTAAATATTACCGCCGAGAGGATAGGTTGGGTTAGATTAGGTTATATTACGTTATCGATGTATTTAAAGGTCCCACGGAGACGTAGATGCCAACTTGCCAGGAATGTTGTCAAATATTACCGCCGAGATGATAGGTTGGGTTAGGTTACGTTATATAACGTTATTGACGTATATAAAGGTCCCACGGTGGCGCAGAGGCCAACAAGCCAGGAATGTGGTCAAATATTACCGCCGAGATGTTAGGTTGGGTTAGGTTTGGTTATATTACGTTATTGATGTATATAAAGGTCCCACGGAGACGTAGAGGCCAACTCGCCAGGAATGTTGTCAAATATTATCGCCGACATGTTAGCTTGGGTTAGCTTTGCTTATATTACGTTATTGATGTATATAAGGGTCTCACGGAGACGTAGAGGCCAACTCGCCAGGAATGTTGTCAAATATTACTGCCGAGATGTTAGGTTGGGTTAGGTTAGTTTATATTACGTTATTGATGTATATAAAGGTCCCACGCAGACGTAGATCCCAACTCGCCAGGAATGTTGTCAAATATCACCGCGGAGATGATAGGTTGGGTTAGGTTACGTTGTATTACGTTATTGATGTATATGAGGGTTACACGGAGACGTAGAGGCCAACTCGCCAGGAATGTTGTCAAATATTATCGCCGACATGTTAGCTTGGGTTAGCTTTGCTTATATTACGTTATTGATGTATATAAGGGTCTCACGGAGACGGAGAACTCAACTCGCCAGGAATGTTGTCAAATATTACCGCCGAGATGATAGGTTGGGTTAGGTTAAGTTAAATGTCGTTATTGATGTATATGAAGGTCCCACGTAGACGTAGAGGCCAACTCGCCAGGTATGTTGTCAAATATTACCGCGGAAATGTTAGGTTGGGTTAGGTTAGTTTATATTACGTTATTGACGTATATGTGGGTTACTCGGAGACGTAGAGGTCAACTCGCCAGGAATGATGTCAAATATTACCACCGAGATGATAGGTTGGGTTAGGTTAGGTTATATTACGTTATTGATGTTTATAAAGGTCCCACGGAGACGTAGAGGCCAACTCGCCAGGAATGTTGTTAAATATTACCGCCGAGAGGATAGGTTGGGTTAGATTAGGTTATATTACGTTATCGATGTATTTAAAGGTCCCACGGAGACGTAGAGGCCAACAAGACAGGAATGTGAGCAAATATTACCGCCGAGATGTTAGATTGGGTTAGGTTAGGTTATATTACGTTATTGAAGTATATAAGGGTTACACGGAAACATAGAGGCCAACAAGACAGGAATGTGGTCAAATATTACCGCCGAGATGTTAGATTGGGTTAGGTTAGCTTATATTATGTTATTGATGTATGAAAAGGTCCCAGGGAGACGTATAGGCCAACTCGCCAGGAATGTTGTCAAATATTACCGCCGAGATGATAGGTTGGGTTAGGTTACGTTATATAACGTTATTGATGTATATAAAGGTCCCACGGAGACGTAGAGGCCAACAAGACAGGAATGTGAGCAAATATTACCGCCGAGATGTTAGATTGGGTTAGGTTAGGTTATATTACGTTATTGAAGTATATAAGGGTTACACGGAAACATAGAGGCCAACAAGACAGGAATGTGGTCAAATATTACCGCCGAGATGTTAGATTGGGTTAGGTTAGCTTATATTATGTTATTGATGTATGAAAAGGTCCCAGGGAGACGTATAGGCCAACTCGCCAGGAATGTTGTCAAATATTACCGCCGAGATGACAGGTTGGGTTAGGTTCGGTTCTATTACGTTATTGATGTATATAAAGGTCCCAGGGAGACGTAGATGCCAACTCGCCAGGAATGTTGTC
>CAXAJV010000636.1:0-24721 GCA_963969225.1 Xylocopa violacea | reverse complement strand
CCTGGCGAGTTGCCCTCTACGTCACCGTGGGATCTTTATATACATCAATAACGTAATATAAACTAACCTAACCCAACCCAACATCTCGGCGGTAATATTTGACACCATTCCTGGCGAATTGGTCTCTACGTCTCCGTGGGACCTTTATATACATCTATAACGTAATATAACCTAACCTAACCCAACCTATCATCTCGGCGGTAATATTTGACAACATACCTGGCGAGTTGGCCTCTACGTCTACGTTTGTCCTTCATATACATCTATAACGTAATATAACCTCACCTAACCCAACCTAACATCTCGGCGGTAATATTTGACAACATTCCTGCCGAGTTGGCTTCTCCGTCTCCGTGGGACCTTTATATACATCAATAACGTAATATAACCTAACCTAACCCAACCTAACATCTCTGCGGTAATATTTGAAAACATTCCTGGCGAGTTGGCATCTGCGTCTCCGTGGGACCTTTATATACATCAATAACGTAATATAAACTAACCTAACCCAACCTAAGATCTCTGCGGTAATATTTGAACACATTCCTGGCGAGTTGGCATCTGCGTCTCCGTGGGACCTTTATATACATCAATAACGTAATATAACATAACCTAACCCAACCTAACATCTCGGCGGTAATATTTGACCACATTCCTGGCGAGTTGGCCTCTACGTCTACGTTTGACCTTCATACACATCAATAACGTAATATAACGTAACTTAACACAACCTATCATCTCGGCGGTAATATTTGACAACATTCCTGGCGAGTTGGCCTCTACGTCTCCGTGGGACATTTATATACATCAATAACGTAGTACAACCTAACCTAACCCAACCTAACATCTCGGCGGTTATATTCGACAACATTCCTGGCGAGTTGGATTCTCCGTCTCCGTGGGACCTTTATATGCATCAATAACATAATATAACCTAACCTAACACCACCTAACATCTCGGCGGTAATATTTGACAACATTCCTGGCGAGTAGGCCTCTACGTCTCCGTGGGACCTTTATATACATCAATAACGTAATATAACCTAACCTAACCCAACCTAACATCTCGGCGGTAATATTTGACAACATTCCTGGCGAGTTGCCCTCTACGTCACCGTGGGATCTTTATATACATCAATAACGTAATATAAACTAACCTAACCCAACCCAACATCTCGGCGGTAATATTTGACACCATTCCTGGCGAATTGGTCTCTACGTCTCCGTGGGACCTTTATATACATCTATAACGTAATATAACCTAACCTAACCCAACCTATCATCTCGGCGGTAATATTTGACAACATACCTGGCGAATTGGCCTCTACGTCTACGTTTGTCCTTCATATACATCTATAACGTAATATAACCTCACCTAACCCAACCTAACATCTCGGCGGTAATATTTGACAACATTCCTGCCGAGTTGGCTTCTCCGTCTCCGTGGGACCTTTATATACATCAATAACGTAATATAAACTAACCTAACCCAACCTAACATCTCTGCGGTAATATTTGAAAACATTCCTGGCGAGTTGGCATCTGCATCTCCGTGGGACCTTTATATACATCAATAACGTAATATAACATAACCTAACACCACCTAACATCTCGGCGGTAATATTTGACAACATTCCTGGCGAGTAGGCCTCTACGTCGCCGTGGGACCTTTATATACATCAATAACGTAATATAAACTAACCTAACCCAACCTAACATCTCGGTGGTAATATTTGACATCATTCCTGGCGAGTTGGTCTCTACGTCACCGTGGGACCTTTATATACATCAATAACGTAATATAACCTAACCTAACCCAACCTAACATCTCTGCGGTAATATTTGAAAACATTCCTGGCGAGTTGGCATCTGCGTCTCCGTGGGACCTTTATATACATCAATAACGTAATATAAACTAACCTAACCCAACCTAACATCTCTGCGGTAATATTTGAACACATTCCTGGCGAGTTGGCATCTGCGTCTCCGTGGGACCTTTATATACATCAATAACGTAATATAACCTCACATAACCCAACATATCATCTCGGCGGTAATATTTGACAACATTCCTGACGAGTTGGCCTCTACGTCTCCGTGGGACATTTATATACATCAATAACGTAGTACAACCTAACCTAACCCAACCTAACATCTCGGCGGTAATATTCGACAACATACCTGGCGAGTTGGCCTCTACGTCTACGTTTGATCTTCATACACATCAATAACGTAATATAACGTAACTTAACACAACCTATCATCCCGGCGGTAATATTTGACAACATTCCTGGCGAGTTGCCCTCTACGTCACCGTGGGATCTTTATATACATCAATAACGTAATATAAACTAACCTAACCCAACCCAACATCTCGGCGGTAATATTTGACACCATTCCTGGCGAATTGGTCTCTACGTCTCCGTGGGACCTTTATATACATCTATAACGTAATATAACCTAACCTAACCCAACCTATCATCTCGGCGGTAATATTTGACAACATACCTGGCGAGTTGGCCTCTACGTCTACGTTTGTCCTTCATATACATCTATAACGTAATATAACCTCACCTAACCCAACCTAACATCTCGGCGGTAATATTTGACAACATTCCTGCCGAGTTGGCTTCTCCGTCTCCGTGGGACCTTTATATACATCAATAACGTAATATAACCTAACCTAACCCAACCTAACATCTCTGCGGTAATATTTGAAAACATTCCTGGCGAGTTGGCATCTGCGTCTCCGTGGGACCTTTATATACATCAATAACGTAATATAAACTAACCTAACCCAACCTAAGATCTCTGCGGTAATATTTGAACACATTCCTGGCGAGTTGGCATCTGCGTCTCCGTGGGACCTTTATATACATCAATAACGTAATATAACATAACCTAACCCAACCTAACATCTCGGCGGTAATATTTGACCACATTCCTGGCGAGTTGGCCTCTACGTCTACGTTTGACCTTCATACACATCAATAACGTAATATAACGTAACTTAACACAACCTATCATCTCGGCGGTAATATTTGACAACATTCCTGGCGAGTTGGCCTCTACGTCTCCGTGGGACATTTATATACATCAATAACGTAGTACAACCTAACCTAACCCAACCTAACATCTCGGCGGTTATATTCGACAACATTCCTGGCGAGTTGGATTCTCCGTCTCCGTGGGACCTTTATATGCATCAATAACATAATATAACCTAACCTAACACCACCTAACATCTCGGCGGTAATATTTGACAACATTCCTGGCGAGTAGGCCTCTACGTCTCCGTGGGACCTTTATATACATCAATAACGTAATATAACCTAACCTAACCCAACCTAACATCTCGGCGGTAATATTTGACAACATTCCTGGCGAGTTGCCCTCTACGTCACCGTGGGATCTTTATATACATCAATAACGTAATATAAACTAACCTAACCCAACCCAACATCTCGGCGGTAATATTTGACACCATTCCTGGCGAATTGGTCTCTACGTCTCCGTGGGACCTTTATATACATCTATAACGTAATATAACCTAACCTAACCCAACCTATCATCTCGGCGGTAATATTTGACAACATACCTGGCGAATTGGCCTCTACGTCTACGTTTGTCCTTCATATACATCTATAACGTAATATAACCTCACCTAACCCAACCTAACATCTCGGCGGTAATATTTGACAACATTCCTGCCGAGTTGGCTTCTCCGTCTCCGTGGGACCTTTATATACATCAATAACGTAATATAAACTAACCTAACCCAACCTAACATCTCTGCGGTAATATTTGAAAACATTCCTGGCGAGTTGGCATCTGCATCTCCGTGGGACCTTTATATACATCAATAACGTAATATAACATAACCTAACCCAATCTAACATCTCGGCGGTAATATTTGACCACATTCCTGGCTTGTTGGACTCTACGTCTCCGTGGGACCTTTATATACATCAAAAGGTAATATAACCTAACCTAACCCTACCTAACATCTCCGGGGTAATATTTGACAACATACCAGGCGAGTTGGCCTCTAGGTCTCCATGGGACCTTTATATACATCTATAACGTAATATAACCTCACCTAACCCAACATATCATCTCGGCGGTAATATTTGACAACATTCCTGGCGAGTTGGCCTCTACGTCTCCGTGGGACATTTATATACATCAATAACGTAGTACAACCTAACCTAACCCAACCTAACATCTCGGCGGTAATATTCGACAACATACCTGGCGAGTTGGCCTCTACGTCTACGTTTAACCTTCATACACATCCATAACGTAATATAACGTAACTTAACACAACCTATCATCTCGGCGGTAATATTTGACAACATTCCTGGCGAGTTGCCGCCTACGTCACCGTGGGATCTTTATATACATCAATAACGTAATATAAAGTAACCTAACCCAACCCAACATCTCGGCGGTAATATTTGACAACATTCCTGGCGAGTTGCCCTCTACGTCACCGTGGGACCTTTATATACATCAATATCGTAATATAAACTAACCTAACCCAACCTAACATCTCGGCGGTAATATTTGACATCATTCCTGTAGAGTTGGCCTCTACGTCTCCGTGGGACTTTTATATACATCAATAACGTAATATAACATAACCTAACCCAATCTAACATCTCGGCGGTAATATTCGACAACATACCTGGCGAGTTGGCCTCTACGTCTACGTTTGTCCTTCATATACATCTATAACGTAATATAACCTCACATAACCCAACATATCATCTCGGCGGTAATATTTGACATCATTCCTGGCGAGTTGGCCTCTACGTCTCCGTGGGACATTTATATACATCAATAACGTAGTACAACCTAACCTAACCCAACCTAACATCTCGGCGGCAATATTCGACAACATACCTGGCGAGTTGGCCTCTACGTCTAAGTTTGATCTTCATACACATCAATAACGTAATATAACGTAACTTAACACAACCTATCATCCCGGCGGTAATATTTGACAACATTCCTGGCGAGTTGCCCTCTACGTCACCGTGGGATCTTTATATACATCAATAACGTAATATAAACTAACCTAACCCAACCCAATATCTCGGCGGTAATATTTGACACCATTCCTGGCGAATTGGTCTCTACGTCTCCGTGGGACCTTTATATACATCTATAACGTAATATAACCTAACCTAACCCAACCTATCATCTCGGCGGTAATATTTGACAACATACCTGGCGAATTGGCCTCTACGTCTACGTTTGTCCTTCATATACATCTATAACGTAATATAACCTCACCTAACCCAACCTAACATCTCGGCGGTAATATTTGACAACATTCCTGCCGAGTTGGCTTCTCCGTCTCCGTGGGACCTTTATATACATCAATAACGTAATATAAACTAACCTAACCCAACCTAACATCTCTGCGGTAATATTTGAAAACATTCCTGGCGAGTTGGCATCTGCATCTCCGTGGGACCTTTATATACATCAATAACGTAATATAACATAACCTAACCCAATCTAACATCTCGGCGGTAATATTTGACCACATTCCTGGCTTGTTGGACTCTACGTCTCCGTGGGACCTTTATATATATCAAAAAGGTAATATAGCCTAACCTAACCCAACCTAAATTCTCCGGGGTAATATTTGACAACATAACCGGCGAGTTGGCCTCTACGTCTACGTTTGTCCTTCATATACATCTATAACGTAATATAACCTCACCTAACCCAACATATCATCTCGGCGGTAATATTTGACAACATTCCTGGCGAGTTGGCCTCTACGTCTCCGTGGGACGTTTATATACATCAATAACGTAGTACAACCTAACCTAACCCAACCTAACATCTCTGCGGTAATATTTGGAAACATTCCTGGCGAGTTGGCATCTGCGTCTCCGTGGGACCTTTATATACATCAATAACGTAATATAACATAACCTAACCCAATCTAACATCTCGGCGGTAATATTTGACCACATTCCTGGCTTGCTGGACTCTACGCCTACGTGGGACCTTTATATATATCAAAAAGGTAATATAGCCTAACCTAACCCAACCTAACATCTCGGCGGTAATATTTGACATCATTCCTGGCGAGTTGGCCTCTACGTCTCCGTGGGACATTTATATACATCAATAACGTAGTACAACCTAACCTAACCCAACCTAACATCTCGGCGGTAATATTCGACAACATACCTGGCGAGTTGGCCTCTACGTCTACGTTTGTCCTTCATACACATCAATAACGTAATCTAACGTAACTTAACACAACCTATCATCTCGGCGGTAATATTTGACAACATTCCTGGCGAGTTGCCCCCTACGTCACCGTGGGATCTTTATATACATCAATAACGTAATATAAACTAACCTAACCCAACCCAACATCTCGGCGGTAATATTTGACAACATTCCTGGCGAGTTGCCCTCTACGTCACAGTGGGATCTTTATATACATCAATAACGTAATATAAACTAACCTAACCCAACCTAACATCTCGGCGGTAATATTTGACATCATTCCTGTAGAGTTGGCCTCTACGTCTCCGTGGGACTTTTATATACATCAATAACGTAATATAACAAAACCTAACCCAATCTAACATCTCGGCGGTAATATTCGACAACATTCCTGGCGAGTTGCCCTCTACGTTAACGTGGGATCTTTATATACATCAATAACGTAATATAACTTAACCTAACCCAACCTAACATCTCTGCGGTAATATTTGACAACATTCCTGGCGAGTAGGCCTCTACGTCTCCGTGGGACCTGTATATACATCAATAACGTAATATAACCTAACCTAACCCAACCTAACATCTCGGCGGTAATATTTGACAACATTCCTGCCGAGTTGGCTTCTCCGTCTCCGTGGGACCTTTATATACATCAATAACGTAATATAACCTAACCTAACCCAACCTAACATCTCTGCGGTAATATTTGAAAACATTCCTGGCGAGTTGGCATCTGCGTCTCCGTGGGACCTTTATATACATCAATAACGTAATATAAACTAACCTAACCCAACCTAAGATCTCTGCGGTAATATTTGAACACATTCCTGGCGAGTTGGCATCTGCGTCTCCGTGGGACCTTTATATACATCAATAACGTAATATAACATAACCTAACCCAACCTAACATCTCGGCGGTAATATTTGACCACATTCCTGGCGAGTTGGCCTCTACGTCTACGTTTGACCTTCATACACATCAATAACGTAATATAACGTAACTTAACACAACCTATCATCTCGGCGGTAATATTTGACAACATTCCTGGCGAGTTGCCCTCTACGTCACCGTGGGATCTTTATATACATCAATAACGTAATATAAACTAACCTAACCCAACCCAACATCTCGGCGGTAATATTTGACAACATTCCCGGCGAGTTGCCCTCTACGTCACCGTGGGACCTTTATATACATCAATAACGTAATATAACCTAACCTAACCCAACCTAACATCTCTGCGGTAATATTTGAAAACATTCCTGGCGAGTTGGCATCTGCGTCTCCGTGGGACCTTTATATACATCAATAACGTAATATAACATTACCTAACCCAATCTAACATCTCGGCGGTAATATTTGACCACATTCCTGGCTTGTTGGACTCTACGTCTCCGTGGGACCTTTATATACATCAAAAGATAATATAACCTAACCTAACCCTACCTAACATCTCCGGGGTAATATTTGACAACATACCAGGCGAGTTGGCCTCTAGGTCTCCGTGGGACCTTTATATACATCAATAACGTAATACAACCTAACCTAACCCAACCTAACATCTCGGCGGTAATATTTGACATCATTCCTGTAGAGTTGGCCTCTACGTCTCCGTGGGACTTTTATATACATCAATAACGTAATATAACATAACCTAACCCAATCTAACATCTCGGCGGTAATATTCGACAACATACCTGGCGAGTTGGCCTCTACGTCTACGTTTGTCCTTCATATACATCTATAACGTAATATAACCTCACATAACCCAACATATCATCTCAGCGGTAATATTTGACAACATTCCTGGCGAGTTGGCCTCTACGTCTCCGTGGGACATTTATATACATCAATAACGTAGTACAACCTAACCTAACCCAACCTAACATCTCGGCGGTTATATTCGACAACATTCCTGGCGAGTTGGATTCTCCGTCTCCGTGGGACCTTTATATGCATCAATAACATAATATAACCTAACCTAACACCACCTAACATCTCGGCGGTAATATTTGACAACATTCCTGGCGAGTAGGCCTCTACGTCTCCGTGGGACCTTTATATACATCAATAACGTAATATAACCTAACCTAACCCAACCTAACATCTCGGCGGTAATATTTGACAACATTCATGCCGAGTTGGCTTCTCCGTCTCCGTGGAACCTTTATATACATCAATAACGTAATATAACCTAACCTAACCCAACCTAACATCTCTGCGGTAATATTTGAAAACATTCCTGGCGATTTGGCATCTGCGTCTCCGTGGTACCTTTATATACATCAATAACGTAATATAAACTAACCTAACCCAACCTAAGATCTCTGCGGTAATATTTGAACACATTCCTGGCGAGTTGGCATCTGCGCCTCCGTGGGACCTTTATATACATCAATAACGTAATATAACATAACCTAACCCAACCTAACAACTCGGCGGTAATATTTGACCACATTCCTGTCTTGTTATGCTCTACGTCTCCGTGGGACATTTATATACATCAATAACGTAATATAACCTAACCTAACCCAACCTAACATCTCAGCGGTAATATTTAACAACATTCCTGGCGAGTTGGCTTCTCCATCTCCGTGGGACCTTTATATACATCAATAACGTAATATAACCTAACCTAACCCAACCTAACATCTCGGCGGTAATATTTGAAGACATTCCTGGCGAGTTGGCATTTACGTCTCCGTGGGACCTTTATATACATCAATAACGTAATATCACCTAACCTAACCCAACCTAACATCTCTGCGGTAATATTTGAAAACATTCCTGGCGAGTTGGCATCTGCGTCTCCGTGGGACCTTTATATACATCAATAACGTAATATAACATTACCTAACCCAATCTAACATCTCGGCGGTAATATTTGACCACATTCCTGGCTTGTTGGACTCTACGTCTCCGTGGGACCTTTATATACATCAAAAGATAATATAACCTAACCTAACCCTACCTAACATCTCCGGGGTAATATTTGACAACATACCAGGCGAGTTGGCCTCTAGGTCTCGGTGGGACCTTTATATACATAAATAACGTAATACAACCTAACCTAACCCAACCTATCATCTCGGCGGTAATATTTGACATCATTCCTGTAGAGTTGGCCTCTACGTCTCCGTGGGACTTTTATATACATCAATAACGTAATATAACATAACCTAACCCAATCTAACATCTCGGCGGTAATATTCGACAACATACCTGGCGAGTTGGCCTCTACGTCTCCGTGGGACATTTATATACATCAATAACGTAGTACAACCTAACCTAACCCAACCTAACATCTCGGCGGTTATATTCGACAACATTCCTGGCGAGTTGGATTCTCCGTCTCCGTGGGACCTTTATATGCATCAATAACATAATATAACCTAACCTAACACCACCTAACATCTCGGCGGTAATATTTGACAACATTCCTGGCGAGTAGGCCTCTACGTCGCCGTGGGACCTTTATATACATCAATAACGTAATATAAACTAACCTAACCCAACCTAACATCTCGGTGGTAATATTTGACATCATTCCTGGCGAGTTGGTCTCTACGTCACCGTGGGACCTTTATATACATCAATAACGTAATATAACCTAACCTAACCCAACCTAACATCTCTGCGGTAATATTTGAAAACATTCCTGGCGAGTTGGCATCTGCGTCTCCGTGGGACCTTTATATACATCAATAACGTAATATAAACTAACCTAACCCAACCTAACATCTCTGCGGTAATATTTGAACACATTCCTGGCGAGTTGGCATCTGCGTCTCCGTGGGACCTTTATATACATCAATAACGTAATATAACCTCACATAACCCAACATATCATCTCGGCGGTAATATTTGACAACATTCCTGACGAGTTGGCCTCTACGTCTCCGTGGGACATTTATATACATCAATAACGTAGTACAACCTAACCTAACCCAACCTAACATCTCGGCGGTAATATTCGACAACATACCTGGCGAGTTGGCCTCTACGTCTACGTTTGATCTTCATACACATCAATAACGTAATATAACGTAACTTAACACAACCTATCATCCCGGCGGTAATATTTGACAACATTCCTGGCGAGTTGCCCTCTACGTCACCGTGGGATCTTTATATACATCAATAACGTAATATAAACTAACCTAACCCAACCCAACATCTCGGCGGTAATATTTGACACCATTCCTGGCGAATTGGTCTCTACGTCTCCGTGGGACCTTTATATACATCTATAACGTAATATAACCTAACCTAACCCAACCTATCATCTCGGCGGTAATATTTGACAACATACCTGGCGAGTTGGCCTCTACGTCTACGTTTGTCCTTCATATACATCTATAACGTAATATAACCTCACCTAACCCAACCTAACATCTCGGCGGTAATATTTGACAACATTCCTGCCGAGTTGGCTTCTCCGTCTCCGTGGGACCTTTATATACATCAATAACGTAATATAACCTAACCTAACCCAACCTAACATCTCTGCGGTAATATTTGAAAACATTCCTGGCGAGTTGGCATCTGCGTCTCCGTGGGACCTTTATATACATCAATAACGTAATATAAACTAACCTAACCCAACCTAAGATCTCTGCGGTAATATTTGAACACATTCCTGGCGAGTTGGCATCTGCGTCTCCGTGGGACCTTTATATACATCAATAACGTAATATAACATAACCTAACCCAACCTAACATCTCGGCGGTAATATTTGACCACATTCCTGGCGAGTTGGCCTCTACGTCTACGTTTGACCTTCATACACATCAATAACGTAATATAACGTAACTTAACACAACCTATCATCTCGGCGGTAATATTTGACAACATTCCTGGCGAGTTGGCCTCTACGTCTCCGTGGGACATTTATATACATCAATAACGTAGTACAACCTAACCTAACCCAACCTAACATCTCGGCGGTTATATTCGACAACATTCCTGGCGAGTTGGATTCTCCGTCTCCGTGGGACCTTTATATGCATCAATAACATAATATAACCTAACCTAACACCACCTAACATCTCGGCGGTAATATTTGACAACATTCCTGGCGAGTAGGCCTCTACGTCTCCGTGGGACCTTTATATACATCAATAACGTAATATAACCTAACCTAACCCAACCTAACATCTCGGCGGTAATATTTGACAACATTCCTGGCGAGTTGCCCTCTACGTCACCGTGGGATCTTTATATACATCAATAACGTAATATAAACTAACCTAACCCAACCCAACATCTCGGCGGTAATATTTGACACCATTCCTGGCGAATTGGTCTCTACGTCTCCGTGGGACCTTTATATACATCTATAACGTAATATAACCTAACCTAACCCAACCTATCATCTCGGCGGTAATATTTGACAACATACCTGGCGAATTGGCCTCTACGTCTACGTTTGTCCTTCATATACATCTATAACGTAATATAACCTCACCTAACCCAACCTAACATCTCGGCGGTAATATTTGACAACATTCCTGCCGAGTTGGCTTCTCCGTCTCCGTGGGACCTTTATATACATCAATAACGTAATATAAACTAACCTAACCCAACCTAACATCTCTGCGGTAATATTTGAAAACATTCCTGGCGAGTTGGCATCTGCATCTCCGTGGGACCTTTATATACATCAATAACGTAATATAACATAACCTAACCCAATCTAACATCTCGGCGGTAATATTTGACCACATTCCTGGCTTGTTGGACTCTACGTCTCCGTGGGACCTTTATATATATCAAAAAGGTAATATAGCCTAACCTAACCCAACCTAAATTCTCCGGGGTAATATTTGACAACATAACCGGCGAGTTGGCCTCTACGTCTACGTTTGTCCTTCATATACATCTATAACGTAATATAACCTCACCTAACCCAACATATCATCTCGGCGGTAATATTTGACAACATTCCTGGCGAGTTGGCCTCTACGTCTCCGTGGGACGTTTATATACATCAATAACGTAGTACAACCTAACCTAACCCAACCTAACATCTCTGCGGTAATATTTGAAAACATTCCTGGCGAGTTGGCATCTGCGTCTCCGTGGGACCTTTATATACATCAATAACGTAATATAACATAACCTAACCCAATCTAACATCTCGGCGGTTATATTTGACCACATTCCTGGCTTGCTGGACTCTACGCCTACGTGGGACCTTTATATATATCAAAAAGGTAATATAGCCTAACCTAACCCAACCTAACATCTCGGCGGTAATATTTGACATCATTCCTGGCGAGTTGGCCTCTACGTCTCCGTGGGACATTTATATACATCAATAACGTAGTACAACCTAACCTAACCCAACCTAACATCTCGGCGGTAATATTCGACAACATACCTGGCGAGTTGGCCTCTACGTCTACGTTTGTCCTTCATACACATCAATAACGTAATCTAACGTAACTTAACACAACCTATCATCTCGGCGGTAATATTTGACAACATTCCTGGCGAGTTGCCCCCTACGTCACCGTGGGATCTTTATATACATCAATAACGTAATATAAACTAACCTAACCCAACCCAACATCTCGGCGGTAATATTTGACAACATTCCTGGCGAGTTGCCCTCTACGTCACAGTGGGATCTTTATATACATCAATAACGTAATATAAACTAACCTAACCCAACCTAACATCTCGGCGGTAATATTTGACATCATTCCTGTAGAGTTGGCCTCTACGTCTCCGTGGGACTTTTATATACATCAATAACGTAATATAACAAAACCTAACCCAATCTAACATCTCGGCGGTAATATTCGACAACATTCCTGGCGAGTTGCCCTCTACGTTAACGTGGGATCTTTATATACATCAATAACGTAATATAACTTAACCTAACCCAACCTAACATCTCTGCGGTAATATTTGACAACATTCCTGGCGAGTAGGCCTCTACGTCTCCGTGGGACCTGTATATACATCAATAACGTAATATAACCTAACCTAACCCAACCTAACATCTCGGCGGTAATATTTGACAACATTCCTGCCGAGTTGGCTTCTCCGTCTCCGTGGGACCTTTATATACATCAATAACGTAATATAACCTAACCTAACCCAACCTAACATCTCTGCGGTAATATTTGAAAACATTCCTGGCGAGTTGGCATCTGCGTCTCCGTGGGACCTTTATATACATCAATAACGTAATATAAACTAACCTAACCCAACCTAAGATCTCTGCGGTAATATTTGAACACATTCCTGGCGAGTTGGCATCTGCGTCTCCGTGGGACCTTTATATACATCAATAACGTAATATAACATAACCTAACCCAACCTAACATCTCGGCGGTAATATTTGACCACATTCCTGGCGAGTTGGCCTCTACGTCTACGTTTGACCTTCATACACATCAATAACGTAATATAACGTAACTTAACACAACCTATCATCTCGGCGGTAATATTTGACAACATTCCTGGCGAGTTGCCCTCTACGTCACCGTGGGATCTTTATATACATCAATAACGTAATATAAACTAACCTAACCCAACCCAACATCTCGGCGGTAATATTTGACAACATTCCTGGCGAGTTGCCCTCTACGTCACCGTGGGACCTTTATATACATCAATAACGTAATATAACCTAACCTAACCCAACCTAACATCTCTGCGGTAATATTTGAAAACATTCCTGGCGAGTTGGCATCTGCGTCTCCGTGGGACCTTTATATACATCAATAACGTAATATAACATTACCTAACCCAATCTAACATCTCGGCGGTAATATTTGACCACATTCCTGGCTTGTTGGACTCTACGTCTCCGTGGGACCTTTATATACATCAAAAGATAATATAACCTAACCTAACCCTACCTAACATCTCCGGGGTAATATTTGACAACATACCAGGCGAGTTGGCCTCTAGGTCTCCGTGGGACCTTTATATACATCAATAACGTAATACAACCTAACCTAACCCAACCTAACATCTCGGCGGTAATATTTGACATCATTCCTGTAGAGTTGGCCTCTACGTCTCCGTGGGACTTTTATATACATCAATAACGTAATATAACATAACCTAACCCAATCTAACATCTCGGCGGTAATATTCGACAACATACCTGGCGAGTTGGCCTCTACGTCTACGTTTGTCCTTCATATACATCTATAACGTAATATAACCTCACATAACCCAACATATCATCTCAGCGGTAATATTTGACAACATTCCTGGCGAGTTGGCCTCTACGTCTCCGTGGGACATTTATATACATCAATAACGTAGTACAACCTAACCTAACCCAACCTAACATCTCGGCGGTTATATTCGACAACATTCCTGGCGAGTTGGATTCTCCGTCTCCGTGGGACCTTTATATGCATCAATAACATAATATAACCTAACCTAACACCACCTAACATCTCGGCGGTAATATTTGACAACATTCCTGGCGAGTAGGCCTCTACGTCTCCGTGGGACCTTTATATACATCAATAACGTAATATAACCTAACCTAACCCAACCTAACATCTCGGCGGTAATATTTGACAACATTCATGCCGAGTTGGCTTCTCCGTCTCCGTGGAACCTTTATATACATCAATAACGTAATATAACCTAACCTAACCCAACCTAACATCTCTGCGGTAATATTTGAAAACATTCCTGGCGATTTGGCATCTGCGTCTCCGTGGTACCTTTATATACATCAATAACGTAATATAAACTAACCTAACCCAACCTAAGATCTCTGCGGTAATATTTGAACACATTCCTGGCGAGTTGGCATCTGCGTCTCCGTGGGACCTTTATATACATCAATAACGTAATATAACATAACCTAACCCAACCTAACAACTCGGCGGTAATATTTGACCACATTCCTGTCTTGTTATGCTCTACGTCTCCGTGGGACATTTATATACATCAATAACGTAATATAACCTAACCTAACCCAACCTAACATCTCAGCGGTAATATTTAACAACATTCCTGGCGAGTTGGCTTCTCCATCTCCGTGGGACCTTTATATACATCAATAACGTAATATAACCTAACCTAACCCAACCTAACATCTCGGCGGTAATATTTGAAGACATTCCTGGCGAGTTGGCATTTACGTCTCCGTGGGACCTTTATATACATCAATAACGTAATATCACCTAACCTAACCCAACCTAACATCTCTGCGGTAATATTTGAAAACATTCCTGGCGAGTTGGCATCTGCGTCTCCGTGGGACCTTTATATACATCAATAACGTAATATAACATTACCTAACCCAATCTAACATCTCGGCGGTAATATTTGACCACATTCCTGGCTTGTTGGACTCTACGTCTCCGTGGGACCTTTATATACATCAAAAGATAATATAACCTAACCTAACCCTACCTAACATCTCCGGGGTAATATTTGACAACATACCAGGCGAGTTGGCCTCTAGGTCTCGGTGGGACCTTTATATACATCAATAACGTAATACAACCTAACCTAACCCAACCTATCATCTCGGCGGTAATATTTGACATCATTCCTGTAGAGTTGGCCTCTACGTCTCCGTGGGACTTTTATATACATCAATAACGTAATATAACATAACCTAACCCAATCTAACATCTCGGCGGTAATATTCGACAACATACCTGGCGAGTTGGCCTCTACGTCTCCGTGGGACATTTATATACATCAATAACGTAGTACAACCTAACCTAACCCAACCTAACATCTCGGCGGTTATATTCGACAACATTCCTGGCGAGTTGGATTCTCCGTCTCCGTGGGACCTTTATATGCATCAATAACATAATATAACCTAACCTAACACCACCTAACATCTCGGCGGTAATATTTGACAACATTCCTGGCGAGTAGGCCTCTACGTCGCCGTGGGACCTTTATATACATCAATAACGTAATATAAACTAACCTAACCCAACCTAACATCTCGGTGGTAATATTTGACATCATTCCTGGCGAGTTGGTCTCTACGTCACCGTGGGACCTTTATATACATCAATAACGTAATATAACCTAACCTAACCCAACCTAACATCTCTGCGGTAATATTTGAAAACATTCCTGGCGAGTTGGCATCTGCGTCTCCGTGGGACCTTTATATACATCAATAACGTAATATAAACTAACCTAACCCAACCTAACATCTCTGCGGTAATATTTGAACACATTCCTGGCGAGTTGGCATCTGCGTCTCCGTGGGACCTTTATATACATCAATAACGTAATATAACCTCACATAACCCAACATATCATCTCGGCGGTAATATTTGACAACATTCCTGACGAGTTGGCCTCTACGTCTCCGTGGGACATTTATATACATCAATAACGTAGTACAACCTAACCTAACCCAACCTAACATCTCGGCGGTAATATTCGACAACATACCTGGCGAGTTGGCCTCTACGTCTACGTTTGATCTTCATACACATCAATAACGTAATATAACGTAACTTAACACAACCTATCATCCCGGCGGTAATATTTGACAACATTCCTGGCGAGTTGCCCTCTACGTCACCGTGGGATCTTTATATACATCAATAACGTAATATAAACTAACCTAACCCAACCCAACATCTCGGCGGTAATATTTGACACCATTCCTGGCGAATTGGTCTCTACGTCTCCGTGGGACCTTTATATACATCTATAACGTAATATAACCTAACCTAACCCAACCTATCATCTCGGCGGTAATATTTGACAACATACCTGGCGAGTTGGCCTCTACGTCTACGTTTGTCCTTCATATACATCTATAACGTAATATAACCTCACCTAACCCAACCTAACATCTCGGCGGTAATATTTGACAACATTCCTGCCGAGTTGGCTTCTCCGTCTCCGTGGGACCTTTATATACATCAATAACGTAATATAACCTAACCTAACCCAACCTAACATCTCTGCGGTAATATTTGAAAACATTCCTGGCGAGTTGGCATCTGCGTCTCCGTGGGACCTTTATATACATCAATAACGTAATATAAACTAACCTAACCCAACCTAAGATCTCTGCGGTAATATTTGAACACATTCCTGGCGAGTTGGCATCTGCGTCTCCGTGGGACCTTTATATACATCAATAACGTAATATAACATAACCTAACCCAACCTAACATCTCGGCGGTAATATTTGACCACATTCCTGGCGAGTTGGCCTCTACGTCTACGTTTGACCTTCATACACATCAATAACGTAATATAACGTAACTTAACACAACCTATCATCTCGGCGGTAATATTTGACAACATTCCTGGCGAGTTGGCCTCTACGTCTCCGTGGGACATTTATATACATCAATAACGTAGTACAACCTAACCTAACCCAACCTAACATCTCGGCGGTTATATTCGACAACATTCCTGGCGAGTTGGATTCTCCGTCTCCGTGGGACCTTTATATGCATCAATAACATAATATAACCTAACCTAACACCACCTAACATCTCGGCGGTAATATTTGACAACATTCCTGGCGAGTAGGCCTCTACGTCTCCGTGGGACCTTTATATACATCAATAACGTAATATAACCTAACCTAACCCAACCTAACATCTCGGCGGTAATATTTGACAACATTCCTGGCGAGTTGCCCTCTACGTCACCGTGGGATCTTTATATACATCAATAACGTAATATAAACTAACCTAACCCAACCCAACATCTCGGCGGTAATATTTGACAACATTCCTGGCGAGTTGCCCTCTACGTCACCGTGGGACCTTTATATACATCAATAACGTAATATAACCTAACTTAACCCAACCTAACATCTCTGCGGTAATATTTGAAAACATTCCTGGCGAGTTGGCATCTGCGTCTCCGTGGGACCTTTATATACATCAATAACGTAATATAACATTACCTAACCCAATCTAACATCTCGGCGGTAATATTTGACCACATTCCTGGCTTGTTGGACTCTACGTCTCCGTGGGACCTTTATATACATCAAAAGATAATATAACCTAACCTAACCCTACCTAACATCTCCGGGGTAATATTTGACCACATTCCTGGCTTGTTGGACTCTACGTCTCCGTGGGACCTTTATATACATCTATAACGTAATATAACCTAACCTAACCCAACCTAACATCTCGGCGATAATATTTGACCACATTCCTGGCTTGTTGGCCTTTACGTCTCCGTGGGACGTTTATATACATCTATAACGTAATATAACCTAACCTAACCCAACCTAACATCTCGGCGGTAATAGTTGACAACATTCCTGGCGAGTTGGCCTCTACGTCTCCGTGGTACCTTTATATACATCTATAACGTAATATAACCTAACCTAACCCAACCTAACATTTCGGCGGTAATACTTGACAACATTCCTGGCGAGTTGGCCTCTACGTCTCCGTGGGAACTTTATATACATCAATAACGTAATATAACCTAACCTAACCCAACCTAACATCTCGGCGGTAATATTTGAAAACATTCCTGGCGAGTTGGCCTCTACGCCTCCGTGGGACCTTTATATACATCTATAACGTAATATAACATAACCTAACCCAACCTAACATCTCGGCGGTAATATTAGAAAACATACCTGGCGAGTTGACCTCTACGTCTCCGTGGGACCATTGTATACATCAATAACGTAATATAACCTAACCTAACCCAACCTAACATCTCGGCGGTAATATTTGACCACATTCCTGGCTTGTTGGACTCTACGTCTCCGTGGGACCTTTATATACATCTATAACGTAATATAACCTAACCTAACCCAACCTAACATCTCGGCGATAATATTTGACCACATTCCTGGCTTGTTGGCCTTTACGTCTCCGTGGGACATTTATATACATCAAGAAAGTAATATAACCTAACCTAACCCAACCTAACAACTCGGCGGTAATATTTGACTACATTCCTGTCTTGTTATGCTCTACGTCTCCGTGGTACCTTTATATACATCTATAACGTAATATAACATAACCTAACCCAACCTAACATCTCGGCTGTGATATTTGAAAACATTCCTGGCGAGTTGGCCTCTACGTCTCCGTTTGACCTTCATATACATCAATAACGTAATATAACGTAACCTAACCCAACCTATCATCTCGGCGGTAATACTTGACAACATTCCTGGCGAGTTGGCCTCTATGTCTCCGTGGGACCTTTATATACATCAATAACGTAATATAACCTAACCTAACCCAACCTAACATCTCGGCGATAATATTTGACCACATTCCTGGCTTGTTGGCCTTTACGTCTCCGTGGGACATTTATATACATCAAGAAAGTAATATAACCTAACCTAACCCAACCTAACAACTCGGCGGTAATATTTGACCACATTCCTGTCTTGTTATGCTCTAGGTCTCCGTGGTACCTTTATATACATCTATAACGTAATATAACATAACCTAACCCAACCTAACATCTCGGCGGTAATACTTGACAACATTCCTGGCGAGTTGGCCTCTACGTCTCCGTGGTACCTTTATATACATCTATAACGTAATATAACCTAACCTAACCCAACCTAACATCTCGGCGGTAATATTTGAAAACATTCCTGGCGAGTTGGCATCTGCGTCTCCGTGGGACCTTTATATACATCAATCACGTAATATAACCTAACCTAACCCAACCTATCATCTCGGCGGTAATATTTGACCACATTCCTGGCTTGTTGGCCTCTACGCCTCCGTGGGACCTTTATATACATCTATAACGTAATATAACATAACCTAACCCAACCTAACATCTCGGCGGTAATATTAGAAAACATACCTGGCGAGTTGACCTCTACGTCTCCGTGGGACCATTGTATACATCAATAACGTAATATAACCTAACCTAATCCATCCTAACATCTCGGCGATAATATTTGAAAACATTCCTGGCGAGTTGGCCTCTACGTCTCTGTGGGACCTTTATATACATCAATCACGTAATATAACCTAACCTAACCCAACCTAACATCTCGGCGGTAATATTTGACCACATTCCTGGCTTGTTGGATTCTACGTCTCCGTGGCACCTTTATATACATCTATAACGTAATATAACCTAACCTAATCCATCCTAACATCTCGGCGGTAATATTTGAAAACATTCCTGGCGAGTTGGCATCTACGTCTCCGTGGGACATTTATATACATCAATAACGTAATATAACCTAACCTAACCCATCCTAACATCTCGGCGGTAATATTTGAAAACATTCCTGGCGAGTTGGCCTCTACGTCTCTGTGGGACCTTTATATACATCAATCACGTAATATAACCTAACCTAACCCAACCTAACATCTCGGCGGTAATATTTGACATCATTCCTGGCGAGTTGACCTCTACGTCTCCGTGGGACCAATGTATACATCAATAACGTAATAAAACCTAACCTAACCCAACCTAACATCTCGGCGGTAATATTTGACCACATTCCTGGCTTGTTGGACTCTACGTCTCCGTGGGACCTTTACATACATCTATAACGTAATATAACCTAACCTAATCCATCCTAACATCTCGGCGGTAATATTTGAAAACATTCCTGGCGAGTTGGCATCTACGTCTCCGTGGGACATTTATATACATCAATAACGTAATATAACCTAACCTAACCCAACCTAACATCTCGGCGGCAATATTTGACATCATTCCTGGCGAGTTGGCCTCTACGTCTCCGTGGTACCTTTATATACATCTATAACGTAATATAACCTAACCTAACCCAACCTAACATCTCGGCGATAATATTTGACCACATTCCTGGCTTGTTGGCCTTTACGTCTCCGTGGGACATTTATATACATCAAGAAAGTAATATAACCTAACCTAACCCAACCTAACAACTCGGCGGTAATATTTGACTACATTCCTGTCTTGTTATGCTCTACGTCTCCGTGGTACCTTTATATACATCTATAACGTAATATAACATAACCTAACCCAACCTAACATCTCGGCTGTGATATTTGAAAACATTCCTGGCGAGTTGGCCTCTACGTCTCCGTTTGACCTTCATATACATCAATAACGTAATATAACGTAACCTAACCCAACCTATCATCTCGGCGGTAATACTTGACAACATTCCTGGCGAGTTGGCCTCTATGTCTCCGTGGGACCTTTATATACATCAATAACGTAATATAACCTAACCTAACCCAACCTAACATCTCGGCGATAATATTTGACCACATTCCTGGCTTGTTGGCCTTTACGTCTCCGTGGGACATTTATATACATCAAGAAAGTAATATAACCTAACCTAACCCAACCTAACAACTCGGCGGTAATATTTGACCACATTCCTGTCTTGTTATGCTCTAGGTCTCCGTGGTACCTTTATATACATCTATAACGTAATATAACATAACCTAACCCAACCTAACATCTCGGCGGTAATACTTGACAACATTCCTGGCGAGTTGGCCTCTACGTCTCCGTGGTACCTTTATATACATCTATAACGTAATATAAGCTAACCTAACCCAACCTAACATCTCGGCGGTAATATTTGAAAACATTCCTGGCGAGTTGGCATCTGCGTCTCCGTGGGACGTTTATATACATCTATAACGTAATATAACCTAACCTAACCCAACCTAACATCTCGGCGGTAATAGTTGACAACATTCCTGGCGAGTTGGCCTCTACGTCTCCGTGGTACCTTTATATACATCTATAACGTAATATAACCTAACCTAACCCAACCTAACATCTCGGCGGTAATACTTGACAACATTCCTGGCGAGTTGGCCTCTACGTCTCCGTGGGAACTTTATATACATCAATAACGTAATATAACCTAACCTAACCCAACCTAACATCTCGGCGGTAATATTTGAAAACATTCCTGGCGAGTTGGCCTCTACGCCTCCGTGGGACCTTTATATACATCTATAACGTAATATAACATAACCTAACCCAACCTAACATCTCGGCGGTAATATTAGAAAACATACCTGGCGAGTTGACCTCTACGTCTCCGTGGGACCATTGTATACATCAATAACGTAATATAACCTAACCTAATCCATCCTAACATCTCGGCGATAATATTTAAAAACATTCCTGGCGAGTTGGCCTCTACGTCTCTGTGGGACCTTTATATACATCAATCACGTAATATAACCTAACCTAACCCAACCTAACATCTCGGCGGTAATATTTGACCACATTCCTGGCTTGTTGGATTCTACGTCTCCGTGGCACCTTTATATACATCTATAACGTAATATAACCTAACCTAATCCATCCTAACATCTCGGCGGTAATATTTGACCACATTCCTGGCTTGTTGGACTCTACGTCTCCGTGGGACCTTTACATACATCTATAACGTAATATAACCTAACCTAATCCATCCTAACATCTCGGCGGTAATATTTGAAAACATTCCTGGCGAGTTGGCATCTACGTCTCCGTGGGACATTTATATACATCAATAACGTAATATAACCTAACCTAACCCAACCTAACATCTCGGCGGCAATATTTGACATCATTCCTGGCGAGTTGGCCTCTACGTCTCCGTGGTACCTTTATATACATCTATAACGTAATATAACCTAACCTAACCCAACCTAACATCTCGGCGGTAATATTTGACCACATTCCTGGCTTGTTGGACTCTACGTCTCCGTGGGACCTTTATATACATCTATAACGTAATATAACCTAACCTAATCCATCCTAACATCTCGGCGGTAATATTTGAAAACATTCCTGGCGAGTTGGCATCTACGTCTCCGTGGGACATTTATATACATCAATAACGTAATATAACCTAACCTAACCCAACCTAACATCTCGGCGGTAATATTTGAAAACATTCCTGGCGAGTTGGCCTCTACGCCTCCGTGGGACCTTTATATACATCTATAACGTAATATAACCTAACCTAACCCAACCTAACATCTCGGCGGTAATATTTGACCACATTCCTGGCTTGTTGGACTCTACGTCTCCGTGGGACCTTTATATACATCTATAACGTAATATAACCTAACCTAATCCATCCTAACATCTCGGCGGTAATATTTGAAAACATTCCTGGCGAGTTGGCATCTACGTCTCCGTGGGACATTTATATACATCAATAACGTAATATAACCTAACCTAACCCAACCTAACATCTCGGCGGCAATATTTGACATCATTCCTGGCGAGTTGGCCTCTACGTCTCCGTGGTACCTTTATATACATCTATAACGTAATATAACCTAACCTAACCCAACCTAACATCTCGGCGGTAATACTTGACAACATTCCTGGCGAGTTGGCCTCTACGTCTCCGTGGGAACTTTATATACATCAATAACGTAATATAACCTAACCTAACCCAACCTAACATCTCGGCGGTAATATTTGACCACATTCCTGGCTTGTTGGCCTGTACGTCTCCGTTTGAAATTCATATACATCAATAACGTAATATAACGTAACCTAACCCAATCTTACATCTCGGCGGTAATATTTGACAACATTCCTGGCTTGTTGGACGCTACGTCTCCGTGGGACCTTTATATACATCAATAACGTAATAGAACCTAACCTAACCCAACCTAACATCTCGGCGGTAATATTTGACCACATTCCTGTCTTGTTGGCCTCTATATCTCCGTGGGACCTTTATATACATCTATAACGTAATATAACATAACCTAACCCAACCTAACATCTCGGCGGTAATATTAGAAAACATACCTGGCCAGTTGACCTCTACGTCTCCGTGGGACCATTGTATACATCAATAACGTAATATAACATAACCTAACCCAACCTAACATCTCGGCGGTAATACTTGACAACATTCCTGGCGAGTTGGCCTCTACGTCTCCGTGGTACCTTTATATACATCTATAACGTAATATAACCTAACCTAACCCAACCTAACATCTCGGCGGTAATACTTGACAACATTCCTGGCGAGTTGGCATCTACGTCTCCGTGGGACATTTATATACATCAATAATGTAATATAGCCTAACCTAACCCAACCTAACATCTCGGCGGTAATATTTGACATCATTCCTGGCGAGTTGGGCTCTACGTCTCCGTGGCACCTTTATATACATCTATAACGTAATATAACCTAACCTAACCCATCCTAACATCTCGGCGGTAATATTTGAAAACATTCCTGGCGAGTTGGCCTCTACGTCTCTGTGGGACCTTTATATACATCAATCACGTAATATAACCTAACCTAACCCAACCTAACATCTCGGCGGTAATATTTGACATCATTCCTGGCGAGTTGGCATCTACGTCTCCGTGGCACCTTTATATGCATCTATAACGTAATATAACCTAACCTAATCCATCCTAACATCTCGGCGGTAATATTTGACCACATTCCTGGCTTGTTGGATTCTACGTCTCCGTGGCACCTTTATATACATCTATAACGTAATATAACCTAACCTAACCCATCCTAACATCTCGGCGGT
>CAXAJV010000635.1:0-142063 GCA_963969225.1 Xylocopa violacea | reverse complement strand
CGCTATCTCAGAGTTTTTTTTTTTTTTTTTTTTTTTTTTTTTTTTTTTTTTTTTTTTTTTTATTTCAGGTTTTTTAAATTTAAAACAAAATATCAAATTCATAGCCTCAAAGTTGCACTTTTTTGGAGAGGAGTGAAATTTTTATTGCTTAGGATCCCCACTTGTCTTGATCCGCCCCTAATCTGCAGTCTTTTAAAATTTAAAAGCAAAATATTAAATTTATAGTTTCAAAGTTGCACTTTTTTTAGACAGGAGAACAAAATTTGTATTGCTTAAAGCCCTCCGGAATTTGAAATCTTCCA
Source organism: Xylocopa violacea (assembly GCA_963969225.1). Classification (NCBI taxonomy): domain Eukaryota; kingdom Metazoa; phylum Arthropoda; class Insecta; order Hymenoptera; family Apidae; genus Xylocopa; species Xylocopa violacea. The sequence continues at coordinate 141,761 of CAXAJV010000635.1, read as the reverse complement.
AAATCTAAAAACAAAATGTTAAATTTGTGGCTTCTGTGGAGGGCGCATAAAAATTACACTTTTTTTTTTTATTACTTAGGATTCCACTTGTCTTAATTCGAGCCTGCAAATGTAACTAATACCAAATTTCAACCGCAAAAAATCATAACAAACAGAATTCTTTTAAAATAATTACAATGCTATCTATGCGCGAACACCGAAATTACTTTCTTGCCAACCCAATTTGAGCATCGTGTTGTAAGAAGAATATTTAACCGTTTTAGTGCCATGAACTTTTCGAGAAATCCAATCGAAAAGTGCTAAATAGAGCGCAATAGAGCTATTCTCTATTTATCATTTAAAAAATGCTGGGTTACTGTTTCTGCACAATGCTTACAGATATCCATGTGCAGCAAATTTTAGAATTCTCATCGAGTAATTGGTAATTTTAAACACTAAACAGAATCGCAATCGTATCGTCTGGCATTCAAACGGTTAACTTTTTGCACTCGAATGTCATCTCTGAGTGAATTAATCGCTTAAAAAGTTTTTTAAAAAGTTTTGCGAAAGTTTTCTATCGAAATGAAAATATTCTATTGCTAGTAGATAGTTGCTTAGTAATAGTTTCTTCTATTGCTAACTTTTACCAGCAATAGAAAATTGCTAATGGGATTAACCCTTTGCACTCTACTCCTTCCTGGATGATGGCAATAGAAGCTTGAGATATTGCTAAAATAGCAATATTTTAGCAATAGTTCCTATTGATAAAATAGCAATATCTTAGCAATATTTTGGCTGCAGTTTCTATTGCTAAAATAGCAATATTTTTGCAATAGTTTCTAATGCTGTGATAGCAATATTTTAGCGATACACAAAGAAACAGTTTCTATTGCTAACATTTTCCTCAAGTTTTCTATTGAAATGGAAATTTTCTATTGCTGGAAGACGTTGGCAATAGAAGCTAGTAAACATTGTTATTTTAGCGATATTTAGCCATAGTTTCTATTGCCAACGTCTCCCAGCAATACAAAATTCTCATTTCAATAAAAAACTCAAGAGTCAACACATCTCTCAAAAAGCTGCGCAGTTACAATTTCAATCCCTAATCAATCCTAATACCCCCTCAGAGCAGACATCAGAGCGCAAACTCCAAAAAGAAACCATAACAAAGAGAAAACAGAAAAGAGAATCAATCGATCACAAAGTTCCTCCCCAGAAGCGAGGACAATTTTAATCTTTTATTACTGTTTATATAGTGGCAAATTAAGTCGCCTGCAGAGGACTGGAGATTGATAAATGCATGTGGGAACAAATGAATAAGAAGACGTTTGTATGTTGAAGCAGGTGCAGCAGCCGCTGCGAAACAACGTAGGCACTTGGGTCAGATTCGCGAGCACCCTTATCAAAGGGCTGGTCATGCTTTGTCATGAATCCGGAGAGCGCAATTGCAGTACGCGCCTCCGTGAAAAGGTTAGTTTCCTCCAAACATATTATTTTTTAATTACAAATTTGCAATATTTCATTTACCACAAATTACAAATTTTCAATATTTCAGTTGCTACAAATTACAAATTTGCAATATTTCGTTTATCACAAATTAGAAAAATGCAATATTTCAGTTGCTACAAATTGCAAATTTGCAATATTTTATTTGTGACAAGTTACAAATTTGCTATATTTCATTTACCACAAATTACAAATTTGCAACAGATTACAAATTTGTAACAAATTTCAAATTGGCAATATTTTATTTGTGACAAATTACAAATTTGCTATATTTCGTTTGCGAGAAATTACAAATTTGCATCTCTTTGTAACAAATTTGAAATTTGCAATATTTCGTTTGCTACAAATTACAAATTTACAAGTTGTGAATTTGCAATATTTTAATTTGTGACAAATTACGAATTAAGAAAGCTAACCTAACCTTTACGAAATTTGCAATATTTTAATTTCCAACAAATTACATATTTGCAATATTTTCGTTTGCGACAAATTACGAATTTGTAATATTTCGTTTGCGACAAATTACAAATTTGCAATATTTCTTTTATCACAAATTATAAATTTGCAATATTTCATTTACCACAAATTACAAATTTGCAACAAGTTACGAATTTGCAATATTTTAATTTGTGACAAGTTATGAATTACAAAACCTAACCTAACCTAACCTAACCTAACCTAACCTTACTGGAAATGGGGAAAATAAAAGAGACTATATGTACTATTAACACAAAAATACTTTATTTTAAGGCCTTAGAAAGGAACGTCTTTACTGCTCGAGATCTATACGAAATGTGAGGACGCTCCGTAGAAAATTTGAGGTCCTCCCTCTTAAGAAAAATTGACGACGCAAAGTCTGCACGTGTTTTTTTCTTTCGGGCCCCTAGGTATAAACAGTCGGGGTCCCTACTCGAACCGATAGGTCTCATTTACAGTTTATATACTCTGACTCTATTTCCTAACACAAGATTCATTTTTGTTTCTCCGTTGACATGTTGAAATAATCCACCAAGCCTTTATGAAATTTGCAACGAATTACAAATTTGAAATATTTTCGTTTCTGGCAAATTATAAATTGCGAAACCTAACCTAACCTTTATGAAATTTGCAACGAATTACAAATTTGCAATGTTTTAATTTGCAACGAATTACAAATTTGCAATATTTTAATTTGCAACGAATTACAAATTTGCAATATTTTAACTTGTGACAAATTACCAATTACAAAACCTAACCTAACTTATACGAAATTTGCAATATTTTAATTTGTAACAAATTGTATTACAAACCAAAGAATGAATTATCAAACAGGAAAAGTAGGATATTTATTAACAAAATATCAACATAAACTTCAAATTTCATGCTTTACACTCACACACACACACACACACATGTACGTGTATGCGAGGACACTCGCTGCTTGCGATTGATTTCGAATTTAACGATATACAAATATTTTCAAAAAGCGTGGTTTAAACAAATTTCGAAATAACCATCACTTTGTATAATTAACATAATTCTGCGGTTTTTATGTATCGTTGAATTATTTTGATAAAACATTATAAGAGAAAGATGATTAATTGTTGTTAATAAATAGTCGTAAACCGTGGCTCCCAGCAATTAGAGAGCAAATTAATTACTATTATTTATCCAAAGGAAGTCTTTATTTCTTCTTTAGGTCTTAGTTGTATCCATAAATAATAAATAATTCAATTGTTAGGACTAGAGAATTGTTTTTAAATTTCATACCAAGTACCTGTAATATTTGCCAAAATTGCAAACTATTAAAAATGAATTAAAAATAAAGTTAGAAATAAATATTAGAATTTAGAAACGTTTCGAAATAGAAAAGAATATTGAAACACAATTTTAAGTCATCAAGTAATTTACTTTTTCTTAGATTAGAAATTAGAAATAAAATTAGAAACAGAAAAGAATATTGAAACACAATTTTAAGTTGTCCCAGAAAAATGTAAAAAAAAAATTAGTCATTTGAAATAGTCCATAGAAAAATAATTTACTTTTTCTTAAATCTTTTTCCACAAATTTTGATAAAAAATCTAAAACAAAAGGCATCATTAATTAAGACAAAAATTCGAATCATTCTTTATTTCTCACTAAAAAAGTGCAACGATAAGTGGAATAATATTTTCAATAAAAAAAATTTCTTTCAGAAGATTTCAATTAATTAATAGTTCCGCATAAATGATCGTTTTATACATTCGCGAGCGTCCTGCGATTTACAATCGTCGGAGTTTTTAAGTTTTAAGACAATGTTAACTGCCCGCAATTAGGTTTGTAAAGACTAGACGTCCTCGAGACGATTTGTTCTCTTCTTTCCTTCCTGTATCATCGCGCGCAAGAAGGCGAACGGTATGGGTGCGCACCTACCTATTCTTTACATTTCATACGATTATTTCGTGACAATAATCGTGTGCTAGCTATAAATTACTGTGAAAAAGGTTGAAGTGAACGAGAAAAGAAGGAACGAAAGAAAGATACTGATTTTCGAAAACTGTACAGGTAGCGGCGATGGTTGCCGCCATAAGCATATCTTCGTCGATTTTTCGCTGCCCTTCTTCCTTGTACCGTGGATACGTCGATCCTTATATATAAGTGATCACATAATGTTTCGATCGGATCCACTTTCCAGCTCGTGACTCTTCGAGATGCTGCGTCATTCGCGAACGAGAGGTCGACCGTGCTCTCGCCCTGCTGACGCACGCACGTACTGACAGATCCTTGTGCCAGTGCCACATAGTTGCGTGAGCATTAAAATCTCCCAGAACGAATGTTGGACGGGGGGCGTGGCTTCGCACTACCCCCGCCACTTCATCTAAGAGCCGGTCGTAATCTTCCAGTGACCAGATCGGCGGAGCGTATATTCCGATGACGACGCAGTCCGACCACGATACGGCTACGTAACCACGCCCTTGTAACGGCGATGTATGAGCGTGATCGGACGGATGCGTGTCGGCGTCGTCTGAATAATTGCCACTGTCTTCTCTTTGTTTGCTATCCACGACGGCTCGTCGTGAATAGAATACGGCTCCGCTGCAACGACTAATTCGACCACGCCGCTGTGTAAGCTTTCGAGCATCAAATCTTGTGCTCTCGCGGCGTGATTCAAATTAGTTTGCAGTATTTGAGATTTCGCGTTGAGTATTACGCGATTTCCATTTTCTCCTCCTGGCTGGTGGACGCCTTCGGAGATTCGCGCGCTTTCTCCACTGCAGGTATAGCTTTGGCTGCTGTTGCAGCCTTTTCCTTCTTCTGTGCAGGTACACCTGTCGATTTCGCGACGGATTTAGCGGCGGTCGCTCTCTCTTTCGTCGCCGGCGGCGAAGCAGAGCAGGCCTGCTCTATGTCCGTGCGGGCGGCCTGCCGATTTGCGAACCGGGCACGTCGGCGACTTCTCTTTGCAATTTGTCGCACGATGTCCCTTCTCGCCGCACCTGTAGCAGGCTTCGGTGCGGTCCACGTTCGCTGTGCATTTTGCGATCACGTGGCCGATCGCCCAGCATTTGAAGCAGATTAACTGCCTTTCCTCTATATGTTCGACTCGGACGGACGTCCAGCCGACATTAATCTTGCCGCTCTCCGTTACTTTTCTCGCGGCCGCGATCGGACATTGCATGAGCATTGTGCCCATGCCATTATTTGCTGTCCTCGGGCCGACTTTTACGTCATTGGTAGTGCAGCCGCCTTGCGCGGCGACTGCCTCGACGATTTCGTCGACCGTTAGAGAGTCTTCCATTCGGAAAACTCTCAAGGCCGCCCGCTTGCATGGGCGCGTGACCTTCACGCCGCACGTCGTCGCGAATAATTGGCTCAGTCTTAGCGCGAGCTTATCCGCTTTTTCTCCTTACCGTCGCCGCTTATCTCCAAAATAAGTGCTCCGGTTAGCGCCTTTCTAGGCTTCACCTCTTCTATGCCCAGTTCCGATAATTTAATGTTTTGCCGAGCTGACGTCATTAGCTCGGCATACGTCGTGCGGTTGTCCTTATTAATAGTAATGACTACTGCAGCCGTACTCGGATTCTTCGCTATTTTTGTTTTCTCCTTTGGCACCGTTTTCGCTTTCACAGTCGCTACCTGCGATGGTACCTTTTTCTGTGCGCTGGCGGGCTTAATTGCCGCGGCCACTGTCTCCTTCTTCGTCTTACGGCCAAGGACCTTTGTCCACGGCGTTTCTATCCCGCTCGTACTCGTGCTCGGCGTGGCAGGTGCGGTTGCTGCGGGAGAAGATTTCCTCTCGCTCTCTTTCCGCATCTGCTCTTTCTGTATACCTTCCATCCTCTTCTGGATGGTCGACTTCTTTTCCTGCGTCTTCGCAGGTTGCATCACCGACGGAACGGGGGGTATCGCCTCTCTTCCTCCGCCGGACATTTCCTTCTTTATCGGCGCAGCTTTCTTTATCGCTTTCGCAGGTTCTTCACATTGCGCCGGTTTTCTCGCCGTTGATCTTGACCGTTCTTCTTTCGGAGCGAAGCGCTTTTCCGCCCTCTCCCAGAAGCTCGTTAAGCGGTTGTTAATAATCTATGTAAATAGAACCTAATATAATCTAATCTAATCCAACCTAGATCCCTTTACAGGATCCCGAGCGTGTTGGTCCCTACCATTTAATACCATAACTGGGGCCTCAAGAATTAGTCCCATTTAATCACATATTAACTCTGTGTTGTCATTAACGGCTCCAACAGTTTCCCGCGCGCGCAATTCGAATCCCATGGCCGGAGATGCCATACCTAGGCCCTGCAGAGGTGGGTTCATATAACATCTTATGGCTCGGAGGCATTAGTAATTGCTGCAACACTTCCACAGCCGACTAATTCGACCCATAGGAGCGGACATATCGTAACTGAGACCTCAAGAATTGGTTTCATTTTATCACTTATGGCCGCTGTGTTGTTATTAACCGCTCCAACGGTTATCTGTTCACCTATTTCGATTCACATGGCCGGAGATATCATACCTAGGCCGTGCAAAATTGGGTTCATATAACTACCTATTGATTCTGGGACATTAGTAATCATTCAGGAATCTTAGTCGAATATCTCTTCCGACCGCTCGTTTTGGTTTCCTCGTCATCTCGCAACCTCCAAGAACCCACGATACCGTCACCCTGAAAATAGTCCTTAGTCCTCTGACCACCTTATCGGATCTTTTCATGCGAAGACCTCGAAGCTCGTCACTGTTTTATCGTTGCGACGATGAATTTTCGATTAATTCCATTCGCGCCTACCGCTTTTAAAACATCTACGATGCAATAACGAACCAGTAAATATCTCAGTGTTGCACATTTTCGAAATTAGAGAAGGATACCGCATAGTTGGAACTCCGAGCGTTACACGTGCATAATCAAAGCAGGAACTAACCTCGATCGAACATTGGCTATCGGTTAAGCTTGGAATATTGCCATTAAATTTCTCGTATTCAAATCGAACGAGCCAGCGACCGCAAGAGGCGCGTGAGGAGTCCTGGTGCGCCATTGTACATATTTTAGCATCGGCGTACTGATTAATTGTGTTCAGTGCGTTTATACTAAATTCTCCATCACTCGTGATAGTACCTTCAAGTGACTGTAAAAGTTGAATACCCTGGAAATCCATCTATTTAAACAGCGTCTCGCTGGAAATCTCGCTCGCCAATGCTTTTTGTAGTTATAATACGTTGAATCGATTACACTTAGTACACGCGTTTTCATTTGGTTGGCACGGAGCCAAATTGCGATTTGATCGAGAGTGATTTTCCTAGTTTTTAGAAATCAGATTTACCGATCGCTTTTCTATGCATCGATACGATCAGCCGTATCGTTAATCGAACACTCTTGAGCAGTTAATCGAATGAAATTTTAGTGATCCGAGAATAGAATAGCTTAGGAACGAAGTTATCGCGATGTCGATATAATCTATAAAATCGATGCAGAATTAATTACCACTCGGTTAACACTCTCCCGAAAGCCAATACAATCTCTTTGAACGACATCTTATCGTTGCCAGGCCGCGCAGTGATAATCTATATTCTATCTAACCGTGGATCGTCGCGATTCAACGCGAGCATCCATTATTTTAACGCTGCGCGCGCGTGTCACGGTTTCATCACTTACTCGGTCTGTTGCGAGGCATGGTCTTTCCTCGTTGGCCAATAAATTTCGCGCATCTTCGTTTAGCCAGTACGTTCGACCACTTAATCCGATAGAGAAGCGCACGCAACACTCCTTTCCGGGACTCGTGTCCAAGTTTAACGCGTTCGCGGAATAATATCCGTCGGAACTATAGGAATTGCAGGGTTTCAATAAGGCCGTTATTTTATCGGGGTGCAGCTGCGATTGATAGGATTGAATCGTACGAAATGAACCCCGTTTCACATGCCAGGTTTGTTGTCGGATATATCGACAGAAACGGCGATTTCGCACTCGTTTTATTAGACGATGTAGGTGTTAAACTTGGTCTTCGATTCTAACGACATTTTCTATCTTAAATTGACGCCTTGGAGTCTTCAGTTCGATTATCTCCACGGCTAATTTCAACGTTGACTTTCATTTCTTAATCTTCTCTTATCCGTGGGTGATAATTTGAATGGAATATCCGAAGGATTCATTTTCTATCTTTCAGTTGTTGAAATCAATTATTCATGTTCTAAGTCGTTCATTTCTGTTTTTTCGCTTGACAAATACACTAGAGAATATGACGGTTTACGGAAAGGAACCAGCATGAATAAGAAACTTAAAAAGTTGTTTGAAAAGAGAGCAACAATAGCTGGACATGGTGAATACTGGGTGGTACATATTACTATCTGGATGTGGGCGTTGGGAAAAATGCCTTCATCGAGAGAAAATAAAAAATCCATTATTATTTAAGAATACCAACCGCAGCACTTCCATAAAATTCAAGAATTCTTCCATTCCTCGTGTTTGAACATTTTTTTCATCTACCCCCGTATTTCGAGGGATAAAGTTAAACTGATAACAAATATTACGTACAAGAGTGCACGTTTTCGTGAAATTTTATCACGACAATCTACTACTATCCTCAACAGCGAAAATTAGTAGCCAAAATTGTGTTCCGTGACTTTTCAACACCCGCATTACAGTTTCTAAAAGGCTTTGGACATCCTGTAGAATTCGCAAGTGAAGAGGTTACCGTGAATACATTACTAATTGGAGTAGCCCGTCGAAGTAATTTGATGCTCTGATCCTGCAAACGATCCGAATCGAATTGAGCCAAATATCCCGTGTCGTCTAACAACAGTGTCTCGTCTAATGGAGTTGTGATCGATGGTTTTAGTAGATTAGTAAATATCGTTAATTACAGTGGTGTTGACTGTGCGTGTGACCCGCGTTTAACAGAAATAATCTGTCGTGAATTTATCCAAACGGAATCTTAATTGTCGTCTTTTAAAGTTCAATCTTTTAATCGCGATCAGAAGAAGGAATTCAGTGCGAAGTGATCAGCGAATCCTCATTGTTGGGTAGTTTAACTGGTGCAGGTAATTGGTCTGGTTCGAGCCGCTGACATCTGCATTGTCCATGACAATATACGTTGTCGTAACTTGCTCAATCGTATTCGGGGTCCGTACAATTATGCAGGCTTGATCGGTACATGTGCGCGAAACAGATGGCTGTGATCACGTGTCTACGGAGGATTCGATTCCTCTTTGGTTCGATCGAGGAATCCGCGTGGCATTTCTCTTAGGATTTTAATCACTTCGACGAATTCCATGACGGCGCTTCTCCCTGGCATTCGTTCGACTCTCGATCAATTCGCGACAATATCTCGTTAAAGGCTCTAAAAAGACGGTAACTTATTCAATTTGCATGGAAATGCAGGTGGTAAAAAATATTTTTCGTCGAGAGAATTCCACGGATGCAATTTCGAACGTGGTCGCGTACGTTTTTCTTCTTCTTCAATACCTCCTTGACACCGCATAATTCCGCGAATTTCGCAATTAATAGTAACGTATCCGCTACCGCTCCAGGAGTTCGCCAGCCGCGAAATACGACACCTAGCAGCTAACATACCGTATCTCGGGCCTGTAGAATTGGTTTCATTTAATCACCTATTGACGCCGTGTTGCTAATAACCGCTCCAACAGTTTCCCGCGCAACCCAACTCGAATACCATGGGCGAAGGTGCCATACCTGTGCCCTGCAGAGTTAGATTCATATATCTGCTTATTATCTCTGCGGCATTAGTATTCGGTCCAGGAGATCTACAGCCGCCTAATTCGACTCAAAGGAACGGACATACCGTAACTGGGGCCGGATAGCCTGTCCAATCCTCGGCTATTCTGGAGACATAACAGCGCGAGCCGCGGGCAGCCGCGAACTTTGTTGCACGTGGAAATATGCCGGTGACATTCAGCATGTCCGCTCCTCGGCTATTCTGGTGAAATAATAGCCGGAGTCGCGAGCTACCGCCAACATGTTCCACGGGAACATCCGCCGGTTAAATACAGCTTCTCCGTGCCTCGGCTAATCTGGAGACATATACGTAAGAACATATACGTAAATACAGTTTTAATGGTTCTACCACTTCATCCGACACTAATAGAAACGCATTCCTTATGCGTCAGTTTGCGCTGTGCTCGCGCAACACGCCAACATCTTTCTTTATCACCCATAATGCCTATTCCATAGCTAACACTTTGCGAGTTGAAGATTATTATGTTAATATAAAGTGTTATACGCACCTAACAACATGTGCATCTCGATATAATATACCATTTCGATATATACAGCATAATAATAAAACAGATTAGTTTCAAGCATATTTTTTATAAAAAATAGTATAATACTTCCATCTGTTTAATTTTATTCGAAACGCGCGACGTTATTGGTGATGCATCAAATGGCGGGAAAAAATTATTTTTGCAAATATAATTAATTAGGATAATATTTATTTATTCCAAAATATAAGCTATTAGGAAGATTCTTTGTTGCGTCCTTAGATTCGCCTCGCAAAAATGCTCGATCGGAATACCAAGAACAACTTTTTTTTATAGTAAACTTCAAGTATGATTCAGTGTCGAAGGAAGCAGAGTTTTTAAAGGATCCAACTCTTAATTTTGTTAATACGTCATTTTTTCTATCACTAATCTCTTGGTGAATACAACTGATCTAATTTTTCGACAGATGAAAATCAATTTCATCCTCGCTCGAGCTAATTTCACCTTCGAAATTCATTTTTGTAGGGCTTCAAAAGTTCAAATCAGTCGATGAAAAACTCCAGCTGCTGTGCGAAACACCGTGGCGAGTCACCTCTCGAGCGTAAAGGGTTAACCCTTTGCAGTCAGAGTTATTTTTCAATTTAGTAGCTCAGTCGTCGACAACTCCCTATTATTTCAAGTGTTTCGTTTGAAATTCGCTTGAAATTTAATTGAAAATGTTGTCAGTTGCAGGACAATTCCTCGACTGCTACTTGCAAACTCTAAAACTTTGTTGTAATTTATATTCGCTTCTTCTTTTCATTTAGCGATGTCGAGTCACACTCGACAAAGGTCCGCAAAGGGTTAATTTCGTATTTTGTATCAATTTTTATGATACGTCAATATAGCTATTGAAGTGAGGAGGAATTAAAAATGAGAATCTTTACAAGTTCTATGTTTTTAGTAAGAACGTTGTAGGTTATGTCACGTTGCATTTCTTATTCGAAATTGTTATTCATGCTAATATAACCCAATCTATCACTTTGTTTGTTAGTAAAAAGATTATACAGGTTATGTTACGTTATATTTGTTTTTCGAAATTATTATTAATACTAAAATAACCTAACCTATAACACTTTCTTTGCGTTTTTTAGTAAGAACGTTGTAGGTTATGTTACGTTGAATTTATTTCTCAAAATTGTTATTAATATCAAACTGTGTTTTAAAGTATTTACTTATCGAAATGTATTAATTAATTATATTAATTATATTCAATTACGTTTATGATATATTTATTTATTTAATGAACGAACCATAACCTCAATATTAACTTCATTTAGAAAGCTTTTCAAGTTTAGAAGCTTTTATGTTTTATTATGACCTCGCGACGATCATTTTTCTAATAATTCTAAATTTTGCGATTAAAAATCCTAAACATGAATGAACCATAACCTCAAACTTGACGCCATCTTTAATCGAATCTCTATACATCTTATATTTCTATATATCGCTTATCTCTTATCTCTTAATATCGCTTTCAAAGGATATTATTTAATGAACCAACCGTAACCTCAATATCGACTTAATTCCACTGAAATAAATGAAATTTAAACGCTTTTATCGTTTGCTATTACAGCCAGCCCTCGACTTTCGTACATAATTGCAATATATATATTGATAATGAAGTTAACGAGGCGTGTGTAACTGCTTTCGGGTATTTTCCTTGCAAACTTGTCAAGAGTTAGTCGAATACCATCCTTTCCTTTCTTTTAGGAAATTTTAGAAAATTTGAAATTCATAGAGGAAAATTGTACAAAATTGAAAAATCACAGAGAAGAATTTTACAAAATTTAAAATTCACGAATTAGAATTTTACAAAATTTAAAATTTACGAAGTAAAATTTTACAGATTCGAAATTTGCAGAGAAGAAATTTCGAAAATTTGAAATTCATAGAGGAAAATTGTACAAAAGTCGAAATTCACGGAGGAGAATTTTCGAAAATTTGGAATTCATGGAAAAGAATTGTACCAAATTTGAAACTCGCGGAGAATTTTAGACAATTGGAAATTCACGCAAGCGAATTTTACAAAATTGGAAATTCACAAAGCAGAATTTTAAAGAATTTGAAATTTACAGAGCAGAGTTTTACAAAATTCGAAATTCATTCCGTAATAGCCAAAAATTTGTCAAGATTTATGAACGCTTCGTTCATATATTTAATTATCAAAGTTTGACGTTTTTATCAGCTTCTTTCGTCCACGCTTCCATTATGTATTTCATTGTTGCTCGATTAAGTGTTTGGACAAAAATATTGAAAAATTGAAACTTTAGAGATGTGCGAATATCGAGGGTCGACTGTATTAGGCTAGGTTAAGTTAGGTTATCTCTATATAGAAAAAATTCAATCCTACATGTATGAAAATACATTTATAAAAAAAATATACTGGTTGAAGTTTTCGATGACGTTTCTTTACGAAAGTATTAGGTTAGATTAGGTTAGGTTATCTGTACATTATGAAATTCAAACCTATATATATAAAAATACCTGCAGAAACAAAGGATATAAAAGGAAATTTTCGATACGTTTCTCTACGAAAGTGTTAGGTTAGGTTAGGTTATTATCTGTGCACGATTAAACGGACGATGCGCGTCAGCGTTCGAATCCTGTGAGCGGCGACTACGGAAGCTGAACAACGCGCCAGCCGCGCCATCGCCGGAACAGCAGGTGATCAGGAATTCAGCCTTATTAAAGCTAAGGCTGAAAAACTGGAGAAGGAGAATGCCCTTCTCAAGGAGAGGCTGACCGCCCTAGAAAATAGGGCAAACAGCCAATTATCGCCGGCGATCAAAAGGATAGAAATCGCCGAGCGTAGTGAAAAAGGACCAGGACGGCAATCGCTGCCTACGAAGCAGGAGGAAGCCAGCATCCCCGACACCGGTCTCGTACTGCTAATGGAACAGATTGGGACCGTTGTCAACGAGCGCCTCACACAATTTTGGGAGAAGGCGGAGAAGCGCTTCGCTCCGAAGGAGGAACGTTCGCGGTCGGCAGCACGGAACGCTGCGCGACGCGAAGAACCCGCGAAAGAGGGAACAAGCGCCGCAATCATAAAGAAGGAGAAGTCCGGTGGGAAGAGAGAGGCAATGCCCCCTCCACCGGTGAAGAAATCCGCGAAAGCGAAAACAAAGAAATCCCCCATCCAGAAGAGGATAGAGGAGATTCAAAAGGAGCAGGTTCGCAAGGAGAGCGAAAAGGAGTATCTAGCAGCGAACGCACTTGCTCCGCAGAACAAGATGAAGACGGAGACGCCGTGGACGAAAGTCCTCGGCAGAAAGTCGAAAAAGGAGACGACGGCCGCCGTAAACAAGACCGCGAGCGCAGGCAAGAAGGCACCGACGCAGGTAGCAACTGCGAAGTCGATGCCAAAAGAAAAGCCGAAAGTGATGAAAACCCCGAGCACGGCCACTGTCGTAATCACTATAGAGGAGGGCAGTAAATCGACATACGCCCAGCTTATGAGGACGGCGCGGCAGAAGATCAAACTGTCGGACCTGGGAATCGATGAGGTCAAACCCAGGAAAGCGCTGACCGGAGCGCTTATTCTCGAAATAAACGGCGAAGGTAAAGAAGAGAAGGCGAACGCGCTCGCCAACAAGTTAACCGGGCTATTCGCGATCACGAGGGGTGTAAAAATCACGCGCCCCTGCAAGAGAGCGGCCCTGAGAGTCTTCAGGATGGAAGACTCGATCACGGTCGGTGAGGTCGTCGAAGCAGTCGCCGCACAAGGCGGCTGCACCGCCGACGAGATAAAAACCGGTCCGAGGAGGATGCTTATGCAATGCCCGGTCGCCGCCGCAAAGAAGGTTACCGAAAACGGTAAAGTAAAGGTCGGATGGACGTCCGTCCGCGTTGAACACATCGAAGCACGACAACTTATCTGCTTCAAATGTTGGGAAATCGGGCACGTAATCGCGAAATGCTCCGCGACCGTGGACCGAACGGAGGCGCGTTACCGGTGCGTTGAGAAGGGACACCGCGCTGCGGAATGCAAATCGGCGAGCCGCCCGCATGGACACAGAGCAGGTAGCAAAGCCTGCTCTGTCCCGCCGCCGGCAAAACAAGGACAGAAGAACGCTATTCGATCGAGCGCTAAATCCTCGGGTAAGGATAAGAAACCTGAGGAAAAGAAGGAAAAAGCTGCAGCAGCAGCCAAATACAACCATGAAGAGGAGAAGAAGCGCGAAACTCTGAAGGCGAGCACCAGCCGCGAGGAGGCGATGGATCTGGCGTAACTTTCAATATGAAATGCCAGATCCGGCAAACTAATTTAAATCACGCCGCGAGAGCACAAGATCTTATGCTCGAAAGCCTGCAAAGCGGCGTGGTTGCCGTATTTTATCCACGACAAGCCGTCATGGATAGCAAACTGGGAGAAAACGGTTGCAATAATTCAGGCGACGCCGACACGCATCCGACCGATCACTCCCATCGCGCAAGGGCGTGGCTACGTCGCAGTATCGTGGTCGGTTTGCGTCGTTATTGGAATATACGCGCCGCCGAGCTGGTCGTTGGAAGATTTCGATCAGCTTCTGGACGAAGTGGAGGGTGTAGTGCGAAATCACGCCTCGCAACCGACATTCGTACTGGGAGATTTCAACGCGCACGCGACTATGTGGCGCTCTTCCAGAACGACTCAGCGTGGACACTCGACGATGGACTGGGCAGCATCCGCGAATCTCAGACTGCAGAATCAAGGATCTACCAGTACGTGCGTGCGTCCACAGGGCGAGAGCAAGGTCGAACAATGAAACATTATGTGATCACTTATATATAAGGATCGACGTATCCACGGTACAAGGAAGAAGGGCAGCGAAAAATCGACGAAGATATGTTTATGGCGGCAACCATCGCCGCTACCTGGCCGAGCGAACCGACCGAAGCGGCCGTAGTCGAGCGAGAAGCAGAATGGTTTACGAGGACGTTGACATCGGTATGCAACGCAAGCATGCCGAAAATAAGGTCGAACCCCACTCGCAAACACGTATATTGGTGAAGGAACGAGATCGCTCTTCTCCGTGCGGAGAGCACAAACGCACGGAGGCAATATACGAGATACCTGAAACGGAGGAATCCCCATAAAGACATCAAAGGCACGAGCATGGGATGGGCTGCTGGAAACGCTGCGCGAGGATCCGTGGGGGCGGCCGTACAAGATAGTAATGAATAAATTACGACCGTGGGCGCCCCCGTTAACGGAGACGATGAAGACGCCGTTCCTGAAGCGAGTCGTCGACACGCTCTTCCCGCCGCAAGAGGCTGCGTCGGGGAACAACTCGCGAATTTCAACACACATCGACCCGATCATCTGGTCTCAGGACAACGACGTCAGCGAGGAGGAAATGGCTCGCGCTATAAAGCGCATGACAAAGAAGAACACCGCGCCCGGACCGGATGGAATTCCTGGCCGTGCCCGTAGATGGCACTCAGTGTCCTGAATTCAAGATTGCGGAAGTTATTTACAGCATACGTGAAGATGGGAACATTGCCAGCAAGCTGGAAAACCGGCAGATTAGTGTTGCTCCGAAAGCCGGGAAAACCGGAGTATTCACCGGCCGCGTACAGGCCGATAGTTTTGCTCGACGAGGTCGGAAAATTATTTGAAAGAATAATCCACAACCGCCTCGTCGAGCACCTGTCGCGAACCGGGCCGAACTTAGCCGAGAACCAGTTCGGTTTCCGAGAAGGACGATCGATGATCGACGCGATTCGACAAGTGAAAAGTTTCGCCGAAAACGCGATCGCCGCCGGGGGAGTCGTAATTGCGATATCTTTAGATATTAAGAATGTGTTCAACTCCCTCGAATGGAGCACAATACGTAGAGCGCTTGAAAGGCACGGGTGTCCGCGATACCTGCGAAGGGTCGTGGAAAATTACCTGAGCGACCGCGCGATTCTCTACGATAGCCGGCACGGAATCGAGAAGAAGAAGATTGATCGCGGCATTCGCCAGGGAGCGGTCCTCGGACCGCTTCTCTGGAATCGCGGGTATGACGCGGTCCTGAAGCTGCCAATGCCGTCCGGCGTGAATCACACGTGCTACGCGGATAACACGATGGTGTTGGCAGTCGACACGTGCCGGCAACGCGCAATCTGCCGGGCCGAAATGGCAGTTGCGGTCGTGGCTAATACCATCAAGAAGATGGGGCTCCAGATGGCACCGGAGAAATATGAAATCCTGTGCTTCACGGGACGAAGAAGAGACCCGCGAGGAGGAAACGAAGTGGTCAACATCGGACCAGCCAAAGTTACAGTGGGGAGCGAGATGAAGTATCTCGGACTGCTCCTCGACGATAAATGGAACTTTGGTCTCCACTTCACTTGTCAGGCCGTTCGACTGGATGCTGCGGCGAATTACCTAAGCCGTATCATGCCGAATCTGCACGGACCGGACGAGAAAGTAAGGAAACTCTATGCCGGGGTGATAAGAAGCATCGCGCTTTACGGAACCCCAGTATAGAGCGACACGCTTAACAAAGCAGGCAGAAAGCTGCAGCTGCTGCGAAGCGCGTGGCGAAGAATAGCCATTCGGGTCGTAAGAGAATATCGCACGATTTCTTACGATGCGGCAACAATGCTGGCGGGTCTCGCACCACTGGAATACCGCGACCAATCACAGGATCGTCGGAGCGATTCTACCCATCTTGGAAAAATGGGTAGAAAACAGGAGAGGGCAACTCACCTTCAGAGTGACGCAGGTGCTGACTGGACACGGTTGCTTCGGTCAGTACCTGTGCAAGATCGGAAAAGAAGCCACGGCCGAATGTCACCATTGCGGAGACGCAGACGACTCTGCACAGCACACGCTGGAACTCTGTCCGGCGTGGGAAACGCTGCGCCACAAGGGGAGAGATATTGGCGAGCCGTTACCTTGTTTTGCGACAAAGTGATGGCTGCGAAGGAAGCCGCCAACCGCGAAAGGGAGCGCACGCTCTCTGCTCGACGAGTCTTACGTGGTCGGCGTCCTAGACTTTTGCCACGTTCCGCTCCAAGGTAGGGGACTCTCGTCCTTCACGGCGCGAGGGTCGCTCCAAAGTACCCACCGGGGAGCGGAGCTTCGCCGCCGCCGTCCATCTCAAACGCCGCGAGCGGGAGAAGAGGAAGACGACGTCGAACGAAAGAATACAGGCGCAAGAAATTCGACAAAGAGGTACGCGTGCGAATGCATGCATTCGCACACAAGCGTTACAGAAAAGATTGCGCAAAGAAAAAGTAAATAAGGAAAAACAGAAGGAGCCGCCGAGCGCCGGCTAGACAGGATTTGGGTCAAATTTGCCTGTCTAAAGTATGAACTCGCACGCGAGCTATGTGCAGAGAGTTCAACGAACTCAGACGGTTACCTGCTACAAGTGTAGGAAGACCACCGCAGGGTTTTAGTCGGTAAGAGTCCGACATAACCGCGATTTTCCCAAAAATCCACGGTATCCATGAGGATTTCACTGCGACCAAAAAAAAAAAAAAGAAAAAAAAGGCTAGGTTAGATTGACTCTTACGAGAATATCGAATACATACTTGCGAGAGGATTGCAACACGCAATTGATTCTCGTAATTGATTCTCTGTTATAATAAAGTAAATTCGACAATCCATATTTTTATGTACAACAATAGGTTAGGTTAGGTTGACTATTACGAGAATATCGAATACATACTTGCGAGGCGATTGCAACACGCTCGCAACTGATACTCTCTTACAATAAAGTAAATGATCTACACGTTTATTTAACAACAAGTACAATGTACAATTAGAGCAGGTTTTTGTTCGCAGCGTTCCTTTAAACGAGCTACAGCTAATAGTGGGAAGTAATTGTGTACAATGCTTCGAGCGGAGGCACAGTCCCTAGAAAGATTATAATTCTAAGCAGACTGTGGATACTTATGCAAATACGTAGTTTTTTGCGCTGTATCTCTCTCGCATAGTTTGCATAAAAGAGCTTGCATAAACGCTCTGCGTTTTTCATGAGATGCTATAACTAGCCTATGATTAATTTATAATAAAAAATACCTGTTCCGTGTAATTTGAATTGGCAGTAATATCTTAAGAAATGTAACTGGTACGAATATGTTGCGATGTAAATTCCATAGTTTCTTAAGCGCTCATACTTGGATTTCCAAACAAGTTACGATTAAACAATAATAAACAGTAAATTTTCTAATCGAAGAAGATATCGTTAATTGCTAGATGCGCAATAATTCACAATAGAGTCAAGGATCAAATAGAAATCAATTTTTAAGTTTCCGTAGATAATATAAAGCGAGATAATTGTCTCAAGCAACGTACATTTCAAACGGAATATACTTTGTATTAAATAAATTCATTTGTGTTTCAATTATTTGTAACTACTGTGCTTAACGAAATTATAAAGTTTAAACGTAACGTTTAAACACATAAGAGAATTATTTCATTATATTCCTTATTACTATTACGCTTGTATACCTGAATTTGCTTACAAAAAGTTATAGTAGGCTGTGAGAAATATTTATCTGTAACATATCTAACATGTTTTCGTTACACGGAATACGTAAAAGAATAGAAGTAGTTTTATTATTGTTTTTACGCAATTGGTGTTAATTCTTTATTCCATAAGTAATTACTTTTTTCTCTCGGCTGGATCTAACGCTACAATGTTGTTTGTATATCTACACGTAGGCACAGTTCTTAGATGTGTCTCCAAATTTATGTAGAAAAAAGTTACGAAGAACTAATTCTATGTAGATTTGAAAAGAAGTTATAAAAGAGTTTAGTTTGTTTTTAGAAGTTTATACAATTTGATTTATAGTTTTTAGAAATTTGTTGTATTTCAAAAGCTAAAAAATAGTTTGAGAAAGGAACTAATATGTTATAAAAGTAAATAAGAGATGATCCTAGCAATGAATATTAAAATATTATTTTTCTACTGAAACCTAAATTCTTTTGCATTTGTAAGAAATTTGTAAAGAGGAGATCCAAGCGGTTTTCATTTCCATTTTGGTTGGTCGCAACCAGATAGAAAACAAAATATTAGTTTTCTTAAATTCTTTTATTCTTTTCATTAAATTCTTCAATTATTTCTCTTAAATTCCTTTGCGCTCGTAAGAAATTTGTAAAGAGATCCAAGCGGTGTGTTTCTATAATTTGCCATTGGTTGATCGTAACAAAAGGAAACATAAGAAGTTGTTTAATAAAAAGGGAACAGCATTTACTAGAGTCGGCAAAGGAATTCTCAAAAAGGAAAACATAAGCTTGATTTATATGAAAAATTTTAGAAAGAGAAAAATGCGTCTAATTCTATTGATACAAATAATGAAAAAGTTTGCTAAAGATATAAAAAAAAGGCAAAAGAAGGATTATACTTCTGAAGAAAAGATCTTACAAGTATTATTGCGCATATTAATTAAAGCACAATAAATGCAGTGACGTAAGAAAAAGTTTTTCAGACTCTTAAATTCTTTTTATCCAGATAAACGATATTGCGTTACAGCAGAAAATGTTGCAAAAATGAATAATTTGAAAAAAGAGGAAGATGCTTTTAATTTTATCGATACAAATAATGAAAAAGCTTGCAAAAAATATAAAAAAAGGCAAAAGAAGGATTATACTTCTGAAGAAAGTACTATTAAAAAAAGCTTTCAATTAAAGCACAGTAAATGCAGTGACGTAAGAAAAAGCTTTTTAGACAAATCATTTTTTACGTATTCATATAAATTCTTTTTATTTGGATAAACAATATTGCGTTACAGAAAAAAATTTTGCAAAAATGAAAAATTTAAAAAAAGAAAAAAATACTTTTAAATCTATCGACACAAATAATGAAAAAGCTTGCTAAAAATATGAAAAAATGGCAAACGAAGGATTGTATTATTTTGAAGAAAAGCTTTTATAAGTATTGTCGCGCATACTAATTAAAGCACAATAAATGCAGTGACGTAAGAAAAAGTTTTTCAGACGCATCATATTTTGCGCATTCATATAAATTCTTTTTATTCGGATAAATATTATATGGTGTTGCAGAAGAAAATGTTGCAAAAAACGATTGTTACATTTTGCATTGCAAATCAGGATGAATAAACTGAGAGTAAAGTAATTGCTATTTCGCAAATTCGCAGTCATAACCAACGTGTGCAATTATTTGTACACATTCTACAAAGTTGTTAGCATACTGTTTGCATATTTCTTGCATACTTGCATCTCTTTTAGCTGCATAAAAACCTGCAAATCCTAATCCACGTACATTTGTCGCAATTCTGTTGTGTAAAATTCGATTTTACGATTTCGATTTTATAAAATTTAAAGATTGAAGATTCAAAATTTAAGTACAAAAATTCATTCTAATATTGTAATAATTTTTTTAAAATCGTGAAATAAAATAAAATTGATAACTGAAAATTTATTTAATATTAATAAAATTTATATAAATTTATTTAATATTGATAAAATTGAATTTATTAAAAAATAAAATTGATAAATGAAAATTGATATTATGAATAAAATTTGAGTACAAAAATTCGTTCTAATATCGTAATAATTTTCTTAAAATCGTGAAATAAAATAAAATTGATAAATGAAAAGACCCTAAGCGATAAAAAATTCAGGACCTTGCACCAAAAAAATGCAACTTAGAGGCCATAAATTTGACATTTTGTTTTTAGATTTTGTGAAACTTCAAATTCAGGGGTGGATCAAGACACGTAGGGCCCCAAGCGAAAAAAATTTTGGGGACTTACAACAAAAAAGGGCAACTCAGAGGCCATGAATTTGACATTTTGTTTTTAGATTTTAAAAGACTTCAGATTCAGGGGCAGACCGAGACAAATGGGGCCCTAAGTATTAGAAAATTTGGGGCCTTATAACAAAAAAGTGCAATTCAGAGGGCATAAATTCGACATTTCGTTTTTAGATTTGTTCGATTACTTTATGGAGGGTTTTTTGAACCTTTCGGATCATTTTCTAATCTAGGGCCCTGCGCAGTTGTTTAGTTCACTTACTGCTTTATCCGTCCCTGATAATTTATTAGAGAGAATTACAATTTTACAATATATAAATAAATTTAACATTTTGTATTTAGATTTCTTCGATTACTTTTCGATGATTCCCAAAATTTTTAAGTTAAGATATTTTAAGACTTCGGGGTCCTTTGCTATCCAGGGCTTAATCCACCCCTGATAATTTGTTAGAGAGAATTACGATCTTACAGTATATAAATAGGTTAGGTTAAAATATCTCAACTTAACAACATATTAAGATTAAGATATTTTGAGACCTCGGGGCCTTTGCTATTCAGGGCCCTCTACGCAGTCACTTAGTTTTCTTGATAAAAATTATGAAAATCACAGAGAAGTTAGGAGAAAAGAATCTAAAAACAAAATGTTAAAGTTAAGATATTTTAAGACTTTGGGGCCCTTTGCTATCCAGGGCCCTACACGATCACTTACTCCATCTTGATAACTTATTAGTGAGAATTACAAACTCAAATATCCTGGCGTAGCCATTGTTCTTTAATAATACATGTATGTGTCTACAAATCAGAATATTCGCAAGGAATCAACGTTACCTAAAAATTATTTTAACGTGACGTATCTAATATGTTCGTACTGAACATGAAATGTTCAGTCATGCTAATGAAAATAATAAAAGGGACAATGCAAAGTATAAATATTTACAGCAATTTGATACTAAAAGTCATACAAACACAGTCGCACAGATAGAGTATTATATTTAAGTACACAAGTTATATATTTCTATCCGATAATGATTTTATAATTTTGTTTGTTACAGTTTAACTTTGTTGGAAGAATTCTTGGGCCACGTGGAATGACAGCTAAGCAATTAGAGCAAGAAACAGGATGTAAAATTATGGTTAGGGGAAAAGGCTCTACGAGGGATAAGAAGAAGGTAAAAGCTTTACACCGTTTACTAATTAACGCTCAACTAGAACTTGTTACAATGTTTCTTTATATTACATTTAAATGTTTCGATTCTTCTAGAAGTATTTCTTATCGAACCAATGTTTCGCACGAGTAAGAAAACTGTACGATTAATATATGAAAAGTGTTAACAGTCAGTAGTTGACCATAGTAGATGATCATATTTGGCATCGGTACTTGACCATCCGGATAGTTAAGTTTAAACAGCTCTGAGTTGTTAGATAACAGGCAAATTACAACTCAGCGTTTTATTTGAAATACAAAATATCAGAGCTTGTTAGAAGTTACTTAACACTAAGTTTACCAAGCAGTCATTTTGTTGACCCCTCTGAGAAAACTTTTTGTTAAACTTTCTGTAAACGTACCGATGTGCACGGTATATGTGTATGTGTGTGTGTGTGTGTGCGTGTGTGACGTCGCCATGGTCAGATCATCTTTTGTTTTCCAGTTTAGGTTCTTGCATGCGAGTTTAGTCCTTTGTCCGCTTCCGGAACAGCGCGATGTGTATCATTAAACGTATAATATATATATAAGTGAATATTGTTTCATATTAAAAACCTGACAGGTTATGGGCCCAGGTCACAAACTGTAATTACTGTGCTGATAAGTTTTGATTGTGCAAAAAAAAAAAAAAAAAAATGGCTAGTGCAAACGCGTTCGGAAATATTGAAAAATTAAACGAGAACTACGAATTGTGGAAGGTGCAGATGAAAAGTGTTTTAGTATACAATGACCTGTCGCAATATGTTGAATGCAACGAAGCCATAACGGCAGAAAATACAGTGGAATGGGCGAGAATGGACTCGAAAGCTTTAGCTCTTATAAATCTAAGTGTTACGCATGGTCAATTGAACCACGTAAAAAAGGCGAAGACATCAAAAGAAATTTTTGAATCACGTTAAGAATGGAAAAGAAGAAGAACGTTACGATGACGCAGCAAGGCTGAGCAACTTGAAGAAGCGGGAATAAAGCTTCCGGACGAACTTTTATCAATTATGTTGCTTTCGTCTTTACCAGCCGAGTATGAACATTTCAGCGTAGTGATAGAATCGCGTGACGACGTGCCATCGTTAGAGAATCTTCAAATTAAAGTGAAAGAGGAAGAATCAAGACAAAGTGATCGTGATGAAAAATCAACCGATAATGGAAACAAAAGTGACGCGTTATTAACAAAAGGATACGTTAACAACGAAAAACACAATGAAGTGAATTCAAGACATGTGGGGATATAAGGCGAGGTTCGCGTAAATTTTTCTGATCAAGTGCTTTAGACTGGAATCAAACGGTGTAACCGATGCGATGACTGCGATCGCCTGCAATATAGAACCACTGAGACAGTGGTGCTTCGAAACACATGTGTAACAATGAACGCAAATTCGAGACATTAAACGAAGAACAAACGAAAGTGTATACAGCCGCTGAACATTTTATAGATTCAACTGGTACAGGTGATGTTAAGTTAAGTACTAAGACAAACAAAAAAAATCGTGCGACAAATTTAATAAAATTGAAAAATGCGTTATGCGTGCCAGGATTACGGATAACGGTTATACGGTGGTGAAGTTTGAAAAGAATTACAGCAGTAGAATATCATTCATAGATGAGAAAAAAATTGTTTAAAATTAAAACAAACAAGTAACGAGAATGTTTAAATGAAACGATTTTCAAATGATCAGTTTTCTTCTTATTGTTCATGTTATTTTCCAAATTCTCAACTTTGTTAATGCTGATATTCTAATTTCTGATAATTTGCAGTAATATTTTGCATAGCAAAGTAAAAAATAGTTGACGATTAAAAGAAATAAGCAACACAATTACTTAAATGAAACAATTTTCAACTAGTCATTTTTCTTATTATCGCTCATGTTATTTTTCAAACTCTCAACTTTCTTAATGCTAATATGCTGATTTCTGATAGTTTGCAGTAATATTTTGCATAATATTAATTACAGAAGTAGAATATCATTCGTAGATAAAAAAAAGATAGTTGACAATTACAAAAAACAAGCAACGCAACTACTTAAATGAAACAATCTTCAACCGATCACTCTTCTCATTATCGTTCATATTATTTTTCAAATTCTCAACTTTCTTAATGCATATTTGCCACCCTTTTCTAGCGAACAATTATCTATAAAAAAATACTATAAACTCCATTATATACAAATTAATTATTTAATTTTTCATATACTATTCTAATCGTTAATATAATGTAAATTGCTATTATAATTTATATATGTACATACATTAATCTCTGATACCCATGTAAATATCTAATTAATATCTATTCCAATGTAATTGAAAAAAATGGTAAGAAATTAACAAAACACTTGAACCGTTAAGCCAAAATTTTGATCGTTTGCTAAGTAATACATGTATTTACAAGCTGCGTGCGATCAGTGAGATAGAAATTTATTGTAAGTATACGCATAAAGTAACAGCGTCAATACGCAAAGTTTATTTTCAGTTTCACATATTTAAAAATATCTTCACACCATTATCCGTAAACGTATTTACATTAGATGTGTGTATATTTCATTTCCTAACAAAACGGAATGTATTCAACAATTAGTAACTTCATTTAATTCACGTTTAAATAAGTGCATGCGATTATTGATTTTCTTGTTTTTTGTTTATTAATTTCAGCACATGTTATCATATACGTGCAATATATGCATAGCATGTTCGCAACAACAGTTTACATCATAATGGTAACTCTTTGATCGTATTCGTAGCAAGAGAACTTTCTTTCGTTACTCTTTTTAAATATAAATTATGTTAATAATGCGTAATAATATATACACATATACAATATCAATTCCTTTACCAGGAAGAGTTAAACCGAGGTAAACCAAACTGGGAACATCTGACAGATGAACTGCATGTTTTACTAACAGTTGAGGATACTGAAAATCGTGCCACTTTGAAACTTGCCAGAGCTGTAGAAGAAGTCAAGAAACTTCTTGTTCCCGTGGTGAGAAAGTTCCTATTATTAACTAATAATAATACTTAATTTCACTGTAACAATTTTTTCTCTTTTTTTTTTATCAGTTCGTTAGTTTCTTTTTACCACTAAAAATACTTCTTCTGTGCATA
This sequence comes from Xylocopa violacea, assembly GCA_963969225.1. Classification (NCBI taxonomy): domain Eukaryota; kingdom Metazoa; phylum Arthropoda; class Insecta; order Hymenoptera; family Apidae; genus Xylocopa; species Xylocopa violacea. Next base: position 116,570 of record CAXAJV010000635.1, on the reverse strand, counting down.
GTTTTTACGTAGACTAGGAGAGTAAGCTCACAGTGAATGTAACCAGTCTGTTTTAATTACGCATTTAGAGGAAGCTTCATTTCTGAGACACTTGGTAATATCTGTACGAAAGTTGTCGACGATCTTGTCGAAAAGGCTCCTCGTTTCCACGTGGATTTGAACGTTAAGTTTCTTAGTCGTCTTGTTACGATGTACATGCATCGAAGAGGATGCTGAAAGGGTGTACAGTACTCAATTTCATGTGACTGCTTTTTTAATCACTCTATTATGATATATGAATAGTTACTCGAGTTCGTTGAGTTTCAATAACTTTGGAAAATTTCTTTGTTCTAACGGAACTATTCGCTTTACAGCAGTCATTATAGAATAGCTCAATCCTAGCGCAACGCTTAAAATACATTTGTGCTATTGCTTACAGTTACGATAAGAATGAAAAATAATTAAGTCTATTATTGAATGTAATAAGTTATTTTGGTATTTCTTTGCCATTTCAATATTGCATCAAAATTATAATAGATGCGGCACACACAAGTGATTTGTCATTATTAATTCAATATTCTTCTAAATCTTCTGTAGCGGTCCTTCGACACTTGTCATCAGAAGGACAGCAGTAGATATATTCTTCCGCAAGCTCTGACTTCTGACTTCAGTACCTATATAAGAAAATTTTGATCCATCCTTAAGACTGGAACCTCCTTTCTTTTTCCTCGCATCCTTCATTTCTATCTGCTTCCATAAATATTCTCAAAACTGTTAAACGTAGTACATTCTTCTAAATCTTCTGTAGCGGTTCTCCGACTCTTGTCTTCAAAAGGACAGCAGTAGATATATTCTTCTACAAGCCCTCACATCTGACTTCAGTTCTTATATATAACAAATATATATAACAATATATAACAAAATTCTGATACATCTGCTAGGTTCCACTAGCGAGCCGAAGACTGGAACCTCCTCCTTTCCTTATCCTCCTGCCCTTCATTTCTATCTGCTACCATAAATATTCTAAAAATGGTTAAAAATACTTGTCATCAAGAGGATAGCAGTAGATATATTCTTCCACAAGCCCTGACTTCCGACTTCAGTTCTTATATAACAAAATTCTGATCCATCTGCTAGGTTCCACTAGCGAGCCAAAGGCTGGAACCTCCTCCTTTGCTTATCTTCACGCCCTTCATTTCTATCTGCTTCCACAAATATTCTAAAAATTGTTAAAAGTAGTATTATTAATTCAACATTCTTCTAAATCTTCTGTCACGGTCCTTCAACACTTGTCTTCAGTTCCTGTATAAGAAAATTGTAATCCATCCCTAACGCATGGGTCTGCTAGGTTCCACTAGCGAGCCAAACACTGGAACCTCCTCCTTTCCTTTCCTTTATGCTCCTCATTTCTATCTGCTTCCATAAATATTCTAAAAATTGTTAAAAGCAGTAGTGTAAAAAACATTGTTATTTAATTATATTTTATAATAATAGTAGCCAAATATGTATTTAAACAAGTATACATACAATGCGTTTCTCAGTAGCTTTGATTAATCGTTCAGTCTTGAATGTTACAGCTTGTGACGAGGAGTGGAAACGTGTAACAGCAGCTGCTGCAGAGACACAGCGGCTTCTCCCAGGCTTGGCGACACTTATGAGAACACCCAGTGCTCCTCTGGGAGCACCGTTAATACTCTCACCACGGCTATCTGTTCCAACAACCGTGGCATCTCTCCTGAATGGTTCTGGGCCTCCGTCTCTTCTCTCTGCTGGTGATACCCATGGGTTAATTTACACGCCATACGCCGATTACGCCAACTACGCAGCCTTGGCAGCCTCTCCTCTCCTCACGCATTACACTACTGCTGATCATTCTGGTGGGTTGTTTGCTCGCTGATCTTAGTTGCAACATCGTTTTCACCATAAATATTTTTTATTGTTATTATTACTATTATTGTCATTATTATTATTACTATTATTATTATTATTATAGCTACTTTTCTCGTTTAATCTCTTCTAGATCTTCTAGCACAATTTAGTTAGACAAATAAGAATGTGCGAGGAAAAGAAAGCGGAAGAGAGAAAAAGGCATAATAGAGGTAAATGAAATATTATATATATATCTATATATATTTTTACTTTTTATCAAGTTCTGTTCTTAAACTAGTAGTCCTTAGTGGAGAATCTTCTTTTGTTACAAATTTGTATTTTTCAAACTACTACGTACAGCATTTTTAATTATTATCTTAAACGAAGTGCTGTATATTTGCAATTTTTTTTTATTAGTACAAAAAGATTGAGACGGATATTTAATCGGTGTTATAGAATATGGATGGATAATGAATAATTAGATCCAAGTGTAATATTGTACACACGCTATGTCTTACCATTCAGGTTTTTCTCCAAATTTTGGTAAATATATTGGGCGCAGTCAAGTGATGGTACAAACAGGAGTCGGTTTCTTGTGTAACAATGAATTGAAGGTGTAGAATAATATCTTTTCATCTAAAACATATGTATCTATGCACTTACATACAGCAGTTGATGCGTAGCGACATCAGTTACAGCATGTTAAAACAATTGATTGTGCATTCGCAGTACAGATTTGCAATAATTTTGGACCATCGTACTTTCTTGCATCTTCTATTGGGATTTGTAAATGTAATTTTAAAGCATCGAACAAGAATTCGTGTCTTTTATGCAATCGAAAAGGTTTTTTCTCTGACTATGATGCTCCGTCATGATGTAAAAAGTTTATGAGAGATGTATCGTTAGCAATACTAAAATTTATTCCATATATCATGCAATTTCAACTATTATTTAGCTCTACAATTGGTATGGAAAATGTTACGATGAGTAACTTATTGAGAATAACATTATTTGGATTGATAATAGCCATTCACATCTTCGAATGCAATAATGATTAAACTAATTTCAATAATTCCTTAGCTGGTAAAATATCGCTAACAAAAACAGTCATTATAAGATTATAATATTCCGAGTAAGTGCATGCGTACGCGATAGATCCTCAAAATTGAGATTCTTGAAAGCTAAGTTTCAGAAGAAACGAACATCTATTCTAATATTTTTATTTATTCTTCCATAAGAGATCATTTTTATCTATCCCCTTGTACCATCAATTCAAACGCACCCTTTATATTTCAGTTGGTGAACATCGCTAAATAACATCAAGTGGTAATCTTTATCCTTAACAATGAGATGTTCTACGATCTTTACTATTAACAGAAAATCATTCGACTTTGAGATCTGATTGAAATAACTTTGGGCAACGTTCTTAAAGAAATGAGAGCAAGCGATATTGTGTATAACAGTGTTGACGAGTTATGTGCGTATTCATAGCACACATAAATTGTTAGCATCGTTTCACAGAATGCGGCTTGCAGGAATTCTTTAAGAGTACTCCCTAAATACCATAATAAATATATTAAATATTATATATGTAGTATAAGGTGTATAGTACAGGGTGTTTGGCTATGGACAAGCGAAACAGATGGGTGCATTCAAACAGATGGGAGGCTGAGCCGCGGAGCAATGATGTTGCAAACGTACAACCGTGTGTATATATGTGCAGGCTCGTACTTGTAGGATTAAATAGTAGTAGACATTCTTAAGTGCTCCAGTGTTCGTTGCTATGACACACGTACCTACAATCTATCGTACGCCTATTTATTACAATATCTCACATGTTTACTTACTTCTACTTTACATATATTATATGGTTTTCGATGAAAGATAATTACACTCAGAAATTGTATAAAATTAGCAGTAATTTTTGTTGATCGCATTAAAAGATATTCTGCTTTTCTATTCGAAGTGGACAAATTTTCAAAGAACTTTCTCGATCCCTCTAACGAGCAGTCGTATAAAGCGGCATATCAGTGTCGAGTAATTTTCATAGCTTTCCTGAGTAACTCTGGGTCAATATCTCTGTTATACTTTAACTTTTTAAATATATGTGTATTAGCGAAACTCTTTAAAATGTATATAATTGTATGTAAAGCCTAAATTTTGTCGCCTCTTTATTTCGAGGCTCTCCGGCTTGTTAGAAAATATCTTGAGGTCCCTCCGTTCGAGGATTGCTCTGCTACGGATCGCTTGATGATATCTAATCTCTTTTGGCTGTGCATTCCTGTTCCGTGGATGAAACAAGAGGGAAGTTCATTGTTTATGGAAGAGCCATATGATTTCGCAATCCTAGATTCCCATCTTATTTAGGCTACCGGAATGGCCCTTCTCGTTTTGAGCCAACAAACAGCGAAACACCCTGTATGCTGTCTATTGTTTTTACATGTTTTATATGTTTATATGCACATGTATGTGTGTGTCTGTGTGCGAGTATTGCTTCCTTCTAGCTTCTGGAAACAGCAATACATAATAAAAGGAATGTATTCTCCACTATTCAACGGAATGATGCGTATCCGCATATATATGTACATATGTACGTATATATATATATATATTTTTTATTTCAATTTGTATTATAACAGTAGCTATCTTATCGCAGTTGGAGATAATTATTTACCATTGCTGCTACTGTTATTACTCTTTACCATCACGTAGACTATCGATAATGTCCCACTATTATTCTTTTTATTATTATTAGTAGTATTATCGCTTTATTATCATTGTTTTGATTATCATCATTCTATATGTTTTATTGCCATTTTTTTTTTTTTTGTTATAGGAAATTATCATTGAGAACAATGGATTATATGGTGGTGTTAGCGTGAAGATCGCAGTGGTTTTAAGATTGAGACACGAGAATCGTTGAAAATTTGGAATACATAGTATTAGACGATATTATTTTTATTCTAACGTTAAGAGAGTCACATCAGTCATTTGCTAGTCTTATCAGTTTTGATAATTATTTAACAGCGGATATGTTCAATGATATTATAATTTGCATTTCTAAAGCAATCGTTAGTAGCCGATAATAGAGGTATTTAACGTATTGCGAGGGCAAAATCTTAGACCGGCACAAGCAGCATTACTCGATAGACAAAAGATGATTAAATTTGTAATATTATATACGGTCTGTGTCATATCATATATTTATGCAAGGAGAAGCTTTGTCAAGCTTTGTAGCGACAATTGTTTCTGAACATTTAGATAACTTTCGGAACAGGTCACACGTGCTGCGTGCTGTATATTTCAAGTAACAGTGCCAGTTACTTATTTTATACGCACAGCTCATGATCTTTCCCCTCTTTTATGGTCAAAGTTTTGTACGTCGTTCAATTTTTTACTTTTAGAGTCTCTAAAGATGTTAATCGAACGTACCAGAAATTATTCGTGCAATAGCAAATTTGTAAAAATATATTTTGATTGATTAAGGGTACAGCTTATCGTATTCGCTTTGTTCAGTGTTCATCGTAGTGCTCGATGGAAGTATCATTAATATTGTGGCGCTCGAATTTTATCACTTGTTTCGGAACGAACAAGATTTCGATGAACGCAGTATTCAAACTCTTGCACAGTAAACGTATATATACATAGACTAAATGCATATATGAACTTATCGATCAAAGGGAAAGACAAATCTTCTCTTCGTGAATGAAAAATACTCTGTTATCGTATGACAAATCATACTTATACATTCGTTACCATTTACTACACATTATAGCGTAGATCATGAATGTGTTCGATAGGTATGATACGTTTGAAAAATGAAATCTCTTGGCGTAATAGCAATGTCTAATCGAAACCTTATCTAACGATAACAATAGCTTCGCTGTTAGTTTTACATGGAAAATAAAAATTGGTTCGCTATATTTGCTCTCACAGCAACACTTGTAATATTCTCTTATCGTTATATCTTTTCCATATGATTTTCTGTTGTACGATAATTGCAAATGGTACGACTACTATCATTTCTTTCGTACTATTTACTGCAATGGTGCTACTGCATTTAACATGCGTTGCAATAAGTAAATACTCGTAGTGTAAAATTTGTTAGTAATCGGTACCTGTTGGCAAAGATTTATTCAGATCTGAACGCTTTAGTTAGTGTACATACTCAGAAATACAGTGTATATCAACGATTTGTGACATGCTACGTATTCTATTTGTATTATTTAAAGGAATATTAAAAGAAACGAATGTGCACACGTGCAATATGTTTGTACGTTCGGTTCTGTAGTGCATTGCCATATCGATTACATACATATATAAAAATAAATAATATCTGTGTGATTATTTCACACAGATATTATTTATTTGTTATAATTTTAATATAAATAAATAAATTTTACTGTAATTTATAGAGTAGAAGTTAAAAGACGAAATAAGCTGATTTCTCGTCGAAGCAATATTAGGTTTTTGCTCCCTCTGAGTCGTACGATTCTATTTACAAATTATGAACTCTTTATTTTGTATAAATATATTTAATCAGAACATCTTCAAAGTTTCAATAAGAATAGAACTAATTAAAGTAATACATTTGTATCGTAAAGTCGAGTGGTACTCGTACTGTCTGAAATATTAAAAAATTCTTCGTTATAAAGTTCGCTGATAATTTATTATGTTCTATATGTTATCGTACCACATTACTGGAGGATAGTAATTGAAATTCTTCAACACAAAATGATTGCGAACTCAATAGTTTCAAATTATGCAAAGTTAAATTTACTCTTCTCTCGTTATTTTTATTCGCACGAGAAATTTGCTTATTCTCAGTTGTAAAGTAATTTAAGGCCTTCTACAAGAAAATGAACGACTTTAAAAATAGCATTTGAAACACGAAAATACCTTTTAGTCGAGTAAGCCATTTCTTATATTTATATATACGATATTACTCTATTTATTGAATTGTTACATTACAAATAAAATGAACATGAAATCCACGCTTATTAAATTTATGCGGAGTCTAGTGTACAGAGATTTGGTATAATTTATAAGTAAACGTACCTACACTTCTGATATATATATATATCTATTATTGCATACTTTTAATTGTTTCGCAGATATTGCACAGGGCGCAGCATTTAACAGTAACAATAAAATTTACAGGCCATCCTTTCATCGTATAAAAAAAATGTTTTCAAACGACTGTTGTTTGGCATCACAAACAATGTAATAATTAATTTTACAATGCAGCGAGCAGTTTGAAACATTCTTTTTATGCAACGAAGGGAATAACGAGTAAGTTTTGATGGTACAATTAATCGATTCATCCTGCGCATATAAATTATACATTTACACCTAGCTATAACACCTTGCTTTCGCGTGTGCGTACGTACAAAAATATCTTCAAATTCTTTTATTATCCACGATTACTTAAGGAACTTAAACGAAATAAGAACATATCACATTAGTCGCTAAGTTTTATGTTAAAAAGTAGCAGATTTTTCAAATATAACAGTCTACAAATTATTCTATACGTCGAAGATTAGAAACAGAAAAATTGAACGAATTGTTTAAGAAACGAGACAATCAAATTGTACTCAATTCCTTGTGATACGTTGGATATAAAATAGATTTGTCGTACAGAAAAAAATATATTAGACATTTTTTTTTAAACGTATTGCTTGGTGGTTGTTGTTTGGTATAATTAAAGATGGACAACATTCATAAATGTTTGTTTTATCCGCTTTTCAATCGTTTGAGAATGATCGATTAAAATTCAGATTGATTGTAACGAACAATAGTTGCTATTTTTCTACGTAGTAGTTTGGTAGAAAAATACGAGAATAAATAGAGAGGTGAATTCTTATAGATCATTGTGCTAAAAATGCAGGTTTAGAAAAAATGTACCGTTTTATATGTTCTACAAAGGTTTATAGAAATTGCGAATGCTACGTCTGAATGTTGTTTTCAGTTATTATTATATATTGCATAGCAAAACACAGAGAGTACGATATTGAAACATTATGATTATTACAATATTGCACACCTCATGGGTGCGCTTATAAGTTTCTGAAAAGAAAAAGTAGTTTTTCCGCTGAAGCAAATTATTTGTACAGTTCTACTTTTATACATATGAATACTATATTCAATTATTATTATATATTGCATTGCAATACACAGAGACTACGATATTGAAATATTATAATAGTACGATACTAAAATATTATGATTATTGCAATATTGCACGCCTCATGGATGGGCTTATGAGTTTCTGAAAAGAACAAAATAGCTTTCTCGCAAATCCTCAGCTGAAACAAATCATTCATAAAATTCTATTTTCTACACATTTCTTAACAATGTTTCAACATTTTTTGAAATGTATAAAAATATTTGGTCCAGCATCGATATTCGTTCGATACACTCATTGGTAATGCAACGCAAGCCTCGATTGGACCATTTTGAAAAATTACGTGTTCGAAATACGTTCAATTGTAACGATTTTGCTAATTGGTTAGACTTTAACACGTTGAAACGCCATGGCGAACATCAACTATTTCTAATTACAAAAGTTGAATGAAAATTCAACTTTCATATCAAAATATAAAATTTAATTGAAAAACATCTGTCGAAAGCATCGAATGATGTTACGGAAGACAGCGAAAATTTGAATATAAAATATTTTTTTTAATTAATTTAAAAGTAAATATTTTTTAAAGTGTAATCATTGCAGTTTATCAAAAAATTTGATTAAAAATTACAGATCAAGAAAACGTATGAAACACGTGTATTGAATTTCATTATTACGCGTATTACATTGTTTATTTTTCTTTTTCTTTCAATTAATGTTGCTGTTCAATAGAACAGCATTGTACGCTGTTTATCAGGTTTTAATGCATTGTATATTCAGATAAACGATAAAAAAGAAGATATTAATGCGTCGTTCACTATTTTTGCGATACAATTTGGTATCAAACGCGTTTAGTACGAATCCAATATGAAATTTACGATCCCAACAACGAAACATTAGACAAAAATATTGAATTAATTTTTTAATTAAAAGTAGAGCAATTCTTGTTGTCTACTGCAGTGGTTCTTAACCTTGTATCGTCTCTTGTCCAGCAAAAAATTTCATAGCACGTTTCTGTCATAAAAACAGATTTTACAGCTAAAATGTTAAATCTTAGTGAGAATTAAATACGCAGTTTGAGAACCCCTTGTTTAAAAAATTTATATTACCCACATAACAGAATAAATTAGAAATATTTGACGAAGGATTTAATTTTTAAATGAAAATACATATATGCGTGTATATGTGTTGTAATAATTAACAATGTTTTAATTACGAACGAAAGATGTAGAAATTTTCAGTGTTGGTAATCGATGGACTAAAGAAAGACAAGCTGACTAGTCAACGAAGAAACATGTACATTTTATGACTTATAATATTTTACATTTATTTTTTAAGAAGTTTTGTAGAGAAAACAGAAAATTTGTAGAGGAAAGAGAAAAAAGGAGTGCAATGTTTTCTGAAGAACTTGCGATTGAATGCAAACTGATTAAGAAACGCGAGTACGGTGTATATTGGGTTGACGAGAAAGTGTTTTCGCTTCTGTAGTGCGAAATAAGGCCCATTTTTTTTGTACAATGAATAAGCTAACAGTTACAAACAAAATTATAACTTGTTTGTGAACAAACGTAAATTTGGTTTTTGAGGCGGATTAAGCGTCCACATAGGGCCCCAGATCGCATAGGGCCCCGATGTCTGAAAACATTCTTCACTTAAAAATTTTGAAAATGACAGAAAGGGTTCAAAAAAATATTTTATATGAATTTTATCTCTTAGAACTCCCCCACTTGTCTTGATACGCCCCTGAAGGGCCCAAACATTTTTTTAGTTGGGGCCCCAAATTTTTTATCTCTTAGAACTCTCTCACTTGTCTTGATACGCTCTTGAGAGACCAAGAAAATTGTATCGCTTTTTTTTATCCGCCCCTGAGGGGCCCAAAAATTTTTTCGTTTGAGGTCCCTATTTGTCTTCGTCCGTCCCTGAATTTGGAGTCTTTTAAAATTTAAAAGCAAAATATTAAATTTATAGTTTCAAAGTTGCACTTTTTTAGAGAGGAGAACAAAATTTGTATTGCTTAGGGTCCTCACTTGTCTTGATCCGCCCCTGAATTTGAAATCTTCCAAAATCTGAAAACAAAATGTTAAATTTATGGACTTACTTAGGATTCCACTTGTCTTAATTCGAGCCTGCAAATGTAACTAATACCAAATTTCAACAGCAAAAAATCATAACAAACAGAATTCTTTTAAAATAATTACAATGCTATCTATGCGCGAACACCGAAATTACCTTCTTGTCAACCCAATTTGCGCATCGTGTTGTAAGAAGGATATTTAACCGTTTTAGTGCCATGAACTTTTCGAGAAATCCAATCGAAAAGTGCTAAATAGAGCACAATGGAGTTATTCTCTATTTATCATTTAAAAAATGCTGGGTTACTGTTTCTGCACAATTCTTACAGATATCCATGTGCAGAAAATTTTAGAATTCTCATCGAGTAATTGGTAATTTTAAACACTAAACAGAAGTGCAATCGTATCGCCTGGCATTCAAACGGTTAACTTTTTGCACTCGAATGTCATCTCTGAGTGAATTGATCGCTTAAAAAGTTTTCTAAAAAGTTTTGCGAAAGTTTTCTATCGAAATGAAAATATTCTATTGCTAGTAGATAGTTGCTTAGTAATAGTTTCTTCTATTGCTAACTTTTACCAGACCAGCAATAGAAAATTGCTAATGGGATTAACCCTTTCCACTCTACTCCTTCCTGGATGATGGCAATAGAAGCTCGATATATTGCTAAAATAGCAATATCTTAGCAATATTTTGGCTGCAGTTTCTATTGCTAAAATAGCAATATTTTTGCAATAGTTTCTAATGCTGTGATAGCAATATTTTAGCGATACTTTAGCAACAGTTTCTATTGCTAACATTTTTTCCTCAAGTTTTCTATTGAAATGGAAATTTTCTATTGCTGGGAGACATTGGCAATAGAAGCTAGAAGTATTGTTAAAATAGCAATGTTTTAACAACATTTATCAATAGTTTCCATAGCTAACGTCTCTCAGCAATAGAAGATTTCTATTGCTGAGGCGACGTTGGCAATAGACACCAGAAATATTGCTAAAATAGCAATGTTTTAGCAATATTTAGCAACAGTTTCTATTGCTAACGTCTCTCAGCAAAAGAAAGTCTCCATTTCAGTAGAAAACTTGAAGAATATTTTTTATTGTTGAGAGACGTTGGCAATAGAAGTTAGAAATATTGCTAATATAGCAAGTTTTAACAATATTTAGCAATAGTTTCAATTACTAACGTGTCCCAGCAACAGAAAATTTCCATTTCAATAAAATACTTGTAGGAAAATGGAAATTTTCTATTGCTGGGAGACTTTGGCAATAGAAGCTAGAAATATTGCTAAAATAGCAATGTTTTAGCAATATTTAGCAGTATTTCACTAGATGTTTTTCTGAAGCATCAAACAGCAAACTTTGAACGTTACGCATGAAAAGAAATCAATATTACTTGTTGAAACTGTTTCAATAATTTAAAACGCAGGAATTAGAAGTAAAAGATACCTTAGTAATTCCCAAATTGCTATTAAAGCACTAAAAGTAGTAAATTTTAATATTTGTTGCTTAAAAATCGCAGTAGTTGATTACAAATACAAAACCATTCTTTACGATTAACTCTTTGCACTCTGCTTCTTCCTGGACGTTGGCAACGGAAGCTAAAATTATTGCTAAAACGGTAATGTTTTTACAATATTTAGCAACAGTTTCTATTGCTAATGTCTCCCAGCAATACAAAACTTCCATTTCAATAAAAAACTTGAGGGAAATTGGAAATTGCTGAGAGACGTTAGCACATAAACTTGTTAAAATATTGCTATTTCAATATCTGCCATAAAATATTGCTAAAATAGCAATAATACTGCTAAAATGTTGCTAAAATAGCAATGAGATTTCTATTGAAATGAAAATTTTCTATTGTTGGGAGACGTTGGCAATAGAAGCTAGAAAACATTGTTATTTTAGCGATATTTAGCCATAGTTTCTATTGCCAACGTCTCCCAGCAATACAAAATTCTCATTTCAATAAAAAACTCAAGAGTCAACACATCTCTCAAAAAGCTGCGCAGTTACAATTTCAATCCCTAATCAATCCTAATACCCCCTCAGAGCAGACATCAGAGCGCAAACTCCAAAGAGAAAACAGAAAAGGGAATCAATCGATCACAAAGTTCCTCCCCAGAAGCGAGGACAATTTTAATCTTTTATTACTGTTTATATAGTGGCAAATTAAGTCGCCTGCAGAGGACTGGAGATTGATAAATGCATGTGGGAAGAAATGAATTGTAGACGTTTGTATGTTGAAGCAGGTGCAGCAGCCGCTGCGAAACAACGTAGGCACTTGGGTCAGATTCGCGAGCACCCTTATCAAAGGGCTGGTCATGCTTTGTCATGAATCCGGAGAGCGCAATTGCAGTACGCGCCTTCGTGAAAAGGTTAGTTTCCTCCAAACACATTATTTTTTAATTACAAATTTGCAATATTTCATTTACCACAAATTACAAATTTGACATTTCATTTGCAACAAGTTACGAATTTGCAATATTTAAATTTGTGACAAGTTATGAATTACAAAATTTTTTTTTTCTTTTTCGCAGGGAAATCCTCATGGATACCGTGGATTTTTTGGGAAATCCGCGGTTATGTCGGACTCTTACCGAATAAAACCCTGCGGTGGTCTTCCTACACTTGTAGCGGGTAGCCGGGAACTCTTTCGAACGCGTCCAGCATCCCGCCTCGTGTCTGAGTTCGTTGAACTCTCTGCACATAGCTCGCGTGCGAGTTCATTCTTTAGACTCCTCGGTCGAGCGCGTGCCGGATAGACTTGACCCAAATCCTGTCTAGCCGGCGCTCGGCGGCTCTTTCTGTTTTTTCTTATTTACTTTTTCTTTGCGCAATCTTTTCTGTTACGCTTGTGTACGAATTCATGCATTCGCACGCGTACCTCTTTGTCGAATTTCTTGCGCCTGTATTCTATCTTCGAAGTCGTCTTCTCCTTCCGCGAGTTTCTCCTTCCAGTTAGAGAAAGTGAAGCGTCTCGCTTCTCTTCTAATCTCGTCCTTCGTCGGAGCAGGTGCACCTTCTTCTTGTACCTGGCGCATTGTACGAAGGGTTTCGTACACTATCAGATCTTCCTGCGCCAGGTATTCCAGTGGTACAAGATCCGCCAGCATTGTTGCCGCATCGTAAGAAATCGTGCGATATCCTCTTACAACCCGAGTGGCTATTCTTCGCCACGCGCTTCGCAGCAGCTGCAGCTTCCTGCCTGCTTTGTTAAGCGCGTCGCTCCATACCGGGGCTCCGTAAAGCGCGATGCTTCTTATCACCCCGGCATAGTGTTTCCTTACTTTCTCGTCCGGTCCGTGCAGATTCGGCATGATACGGCTTAGATAATTCGCCGCAGCATCCAGTCGAATGACCTGACGAGCGAAGTGGAGACCAAAGTTCCATTTATCATCGAGGAGCAGTCCGAGATATTTCATCTCGCTCCCCACTGTAACTTTGGCTGGTCCGATGTGGACCACTTCGTTTCCTCCTCGCGGGTCTCTTCTTCGTCCTTTGAAGCACAGGATTTCAGATTTCTCCGGTGCTATTTCGAGGCCCATCCTCTTGATCGCGTCTGCCACGACCGCGACTGCCACTTCCGCCCGGCAGATTGCTCTGCTACGGTCCGTATCGAACGCCAGTACCAGAGTGTCATCCGCGTAGCAAGTCAAATGCACTCCCGCCGGCATTGGCACTTTTAAAACCGCGTCGTACCTCAGATTCCAGAGCAGCGGTCCAAGAACTGATCCCTGGGGAACGCCACGTTCGATCTTCTTTCTTTGTATTCCGTCGCGACTTTCGTAGAATATCGCGCGGTCGCACAGGTAGTTTTCCACGCCCCTTCGCAGGTATTGTGGGAATCCGTGCCTTTTCAGCGCTTTACGAATTGCACTCCATTGGAGAGAGTTGAACGCATTTTTAATATCCAGAGATATTGCGATTGCCGGTTTTCCAACTTTTTGGCAGCGTGCCGGTCTTCAAGCACGCGGAGAACAGTCCGCGTAGTCTCGAATTTAGCACGCTTAATGCCATCGACCAGGCACGGCCAGGTATTCCATCCGGTCCGGGCGCGGTGTTCTTCTTTGTCATTCGCTTGATTGCGCGAGTCATTTCCACTTCGGTAACGTCGTTTTCCTGCGACCAGGTGATAAGGTCGGTGTTTGTAGCACTTTCCACATTAATCGTCGGCACAGCCTCTCCCGGCGGGAAGAGCGTGTCGACGACTCGCTTCAGGAACGGCGTCTCCATTGTTTCCGGCAGTGGGGGTGCCCATGGCCGTAATTTGTTCATTACGATTTTATGCGGCCGCCCCCACGGGTCCTCGCGCACGTCTGCAGCAGCCCGTCCCATGCTCGTGCCTTCGATTTCTTTACGGCGGCTTGCAGCTCCGTTTTCCTCTCTTTATATCTTTCATAGAACTGCGCTTTCCTTACCGGGTTGGGATTTCTCCGTTTCCGGTATCTCGTATATTGTCTTCGTGCGTTCGCGCTCTCCGCACGGAGAAGAGCGATCTCGTTGCTCCACCAATATACGGGTTTACGAGGGGGGTTCGACCTTACTTTCGGCATGCTTGCGTTGCATACCGATGTCAACGTCCTCGTAAACCATTCCGCTTCTCGCTCGACTATGGCCGTCAAGGTCGGTTCGCTCGGCCAGGTAGCAGCGAGGGTTGCCGCCATAAACATATCTTCGTCGATTTTTCGCAACGACCATCTATTTTGCTTCTGGTCCGCTGCTCTTCTTCCTTGTACCGTGGATACGTCGATCCTTATATATAAGTGATCACATAATGTTTCGATCGGATCCACTTTCCAGCTCGTGACTCTTCGAGATGCTGCGTCGTTCGCGAACGAGAGGTCGACCTTGCTCTCGCCCTGTGGACGCACGCACGTACTGGCAGTTCCTTGATTCAGCAGTCTGAGATTCGCGGATGCTGCCCAGTCCATCGTCGAGTGTCCACGCTGATTCGTTCTGGAAGAGCGCCACATATTTGCATGCGCGTTGAAATCTCCCAGTACGAATGTCGGTTGCGGGGTGTGATTTCGCACTACACTCTCCACTTCGTCCAGGAGCTGATCGAAATCTTGCAACGACCAGCTCGGCGGCGCATAAATTCCAATGACGACGCAATCCGACCACGATACTGCAACGTAGCCACGCCCTTGCGCGATGGGCGTGTTCGGTCGGATGCGTGTCGGCGTCGCCTGAATTATTGCAACCGTTTTCTCCCTGTTTGCTACCCACGACGGCTTGTCGTGGTTAAAATACGGCAACCACGCCGCTTTGCAGGCTTTCGAGCATAAGATCTTGTGCTCTCGCGGCGTGATTTAAGTTAGTTTGCAGGATCTGGCATTTCATATTGAAAGTTACTCCAGGTCCATCGCCTCCTCGCGGCTAGTGCTCGCCTTCAGAGTTTCGCGCTTCTTCTCCTCTTCATGGTTGTATTTGGCTGCTGCTGCAGCTTTTTCCTTCTTTTCCTCAGGTTTCTTATCCTTACCCGAGGATTTAGCGCTCGATCGAGTAGCGTTCTTCTGTCCTTGTTTTGCCGGCGGCGGGACAGAGCAGGCTTTGCTACCTGCTCTGTGTCCATGCGGGCGGCTCGCCGATTTGCATTCCGCAGCGCGGTGTCCCTTCTCACCGCACCGGTAACGCGCCGCCGTTCGGTCCACGGTCGCGGAGCATTTCGCGATTACGTGCCCGATTTCCCAACACTTGGAGCAGATCAGCTGTCGTGCTTCAGTGTGTTCGACACGGACGGATGTCCATCCGACCTTTACTTTACCATTCTCGGTAATTTTCTTCGCGGCGGCGACCGGGCATTGCATCAGCATCGTGCCCATGCCGTTGTACGCCGTCCTCCTCGGACCGGTTTTTATCTCGTCGGCGGTGCAGCCGCCTTGCGCGGCGACTGCTTCGACGACTTCACCGACCGTCAGCGAGTCTTCCATCCTGGAGACTCTCAGGGCCGCTCTCTTGCAGGGGCGCGTGATTTTTACACCCCTCGTGATCGCGAATAGCCCGGTTAACTTGTTGGCGAGCGCGTTCGCCTTCTCTTCTTTACCTTCGCCGCTTATTTCGAGAATAAGCGCTCCGGTCAGCGCTTTCCTGGGTTTGACCTCATCGATTCCCAGGTCCGACAGCTTAATCTGCTGCCGCGCTGTAGTCATGAGCTCGGCGTATGTGGTATTGCTGCCCTTATTTATGGTGATAACAACAGCAGCGGCCGTGCTCGGATTTTTCGTCATCTTGGGCTTTTCTCTTGGCACCGGCTTCGCAGTTGCTACCAGCGTCGGTGCCTTCTTGCCTGCTCTCGCCGTCTTGTTTACCGCGGCCGTCGTCTCCTTTTTCGGCTTTCTGCCGAGGACTTTCGTCCACGGCATCTCTGTCTCCTTGTTGTTCTGCGGAGCAGGGGCGCTCGCTGCTGGGCACTCCTTTTCGCTCTCCTTGCGAACCTGTTCCTTTTGAATCTCCTCCATCCTCTTCTGGATGGGGGATTTCTTTGTTTCCGCTTTCGCGGATTCCTTCACCGGTGGAGGGAGCATTGCCTCTCTCTTCCTACCGGACTTCTCCTTCTTTATGGTTGCGGCTCTTGTTCCCTCTTTCGCGGATTCTTCCCGTCGCGCAGCGTTCCGTGCCGCTGACCGCGGGCGTTCCTCATTCGGAGCGAAGCGCTTCTCCGCCTTCTCCCAAAATTGAGTGAGCCGCTCGTTGATAACGGTCCCAATCTGCTCCATTAGCAGTACGAGACCGGTGTCGGGGATGCTGGCTTCCTCCTGCTTCGTGGTCAGCGATTGTTGTCGTGTACTTTTTTCATTACGCTCGGCGATCGCCATCTTTTTGATCGCCGGCGACAATTGGCTGTTTGCCCTATTTTCTAGGGCAGTCAGCCTCTCCTTGAGAAGGGCATTCTCCTTCTCCAGTTTTTCAGCCTTAGCTTTAATAAGGTTGAATTCCTGGTGAATTACAAAGCCTAACCTAATCTAACCTAGCCTAACCTTTATGAAATTTGCAACAAATTACAAATTTGGACTATTTTAATTTGCAATAAATTACAAATTTGGACTATTTTAATTTGCAATAAATTACAAATTTGTATCGAATTACAAATTGGCAATATTTCATTTGCAACAAATTATAAATTTGCAACATTTAAATTTGCAATATTTCATTTGTGATAAATTACAAATTTGAAATATTTTAGTTTCTGGCAAATTATGAATTGCGAAACCTAACCTAACCTTTATGAAATTGGCAACAAATTACAAATTTGCAATATTTTAATTTGCAACGAATTGCAAATTTGCAATATTTTAATTTCCAACGAATTACAAATTTGCAATATTTTAATTTGCAACGAAGTACAAATTTGCAATATTTTAATTTGTGGTAAATTACGAATTGCAAAACCTAACTTAACCTAATCTTTCCGAAATTTGCAATATTTTAATTTGCAACAATTTCCAAATTTGCACTATTTTAATTTGCAACAATTTCCAAATTTGCACTATTTTAATTTGCAACAATTTCCAAATTTGCACTATTTTAATTTGCAATGTTTTAATTTGTAGCAAATTATGAATTTGTAATATTTTAATTTGTGGCAAATTATGAATTTGCAATATTTTAACTTGTGACAAATTACCAATTACAAAACCTAACCTAACTTATACGAAATTTGCAATATTTTAATTTGTAACAAATTGTATTACAAACCAAAGAATGAATTATCAAACAGGAAAAGTAGGATATTTATTAACAAAATATCAACATAAACTTCAAATTTCATGCTTTACACACACGCGCGCGCGCGCACGCACACTCACACACACACACACATGTACGTGTTTGCGAGGACACTCGCTGCTTGCGATTGATTTCGAATTTAACGATATACAAATATTTTCAAAAAGGGTGGTTTAAACAAATTTCGAAATAACCATCACTTTGTATAATTAACATAATTCTGCGGTTTTTATGTATCGTTGAATTATTTTGATAAAACATTATAAGAGAAAAATGATTAATTGTTGTTAATAAATAGTCGTAAACCGTGGCTCCCAGCAATTAGAGAGCAAATTAATTATTATTATTTATTCAAAGGAAGTCTTTATTTCTTCTTTAGGTCTTAGTTGTATCCATATATAATAAATAATTCAATTGTTAGGACTAGAGAATTGTTTTTAAATTTCATACCAAGTACCTGTAATATTTGCCAATATTGCAAACTATTAAAAATGAATTAAAAATAAAGTTAGAAATAAATATTAGAATTTAGAAACGTTTCGAAATAGAAAAGAATATTGAAACACAATTTTAAGTCATCAAGTAATTTACTTTTTCTTAGATTAGAAATTAGAAATAAAATTAGAAACGTTTCAAAACAGAAAAGAATATTGAACACACAATTTTAAGTCATCAAATAATTTACATTTTCTTAGATTAGAAATTAGAAATAAAATTAGAAACAGAAAAGAATATTGAAACACAATTTTAAGTTCTCCCAGAAAAATGTAAAAAAAGAAATTAGTCATTTGAAATAGTCCATAGAAAAATAATTTACTTTTTCTTAAATCTTTTTCCACAAATTTCGATAAAAAATCTAAAACAAAAGGCATCATTAATTAAGACAAAAATTCGAATCATTCTTTATTTCTCACTAAAAAAATGCAACGATAAGTCGAATAATATTTTCAATAAAAAAAATTTCTTTCAGAAGATTTCAATTAATTAATAGCTCCGCATAAATGATCGTTTTATACATTCGCGAGCGTCCTGCGATTTACAATCGTCGGAGTTTTTAAGTTTTAAGACAATGTTAACTGCCCGCAATTAGGTTTGTAAAGACTAGACGTCCTCCAGACGATTTGTTCTCTTCTTTCCTTCCTGTATCATCGCGCGCAAGAAGGCGAACGGTATGGGTGCGCACCTACCCATTCTTTACATTTCACACGATTATTTCGTGACAATAATCGTGTGCTAGCTATAAATTACTGTGAGAAAGGTTGAAGTGAACGAGAAAAGAAGAAACGGAAGACAGATGCTGATTTTCGAAAACTGTACAGTTTGCGTTGTAAAAATTATTTAATTGGACGATTCTATTTGGTTTTTAACGATCTTGAATCACATATTTCTTATAGAAAACGTGAACGATTGTTTTTGTTGTTTTTGCAAAGAATTGTAAGTAATAAGATAATTAATGAAAGTAACGATAGATGAATGATATTACTCAAACGTGAACAATTTTAAGTCAAGAATTATTAATAGAAGAAAGTGTTGGCTAAGCGTTAATATTTCCGTGTATCTACTTAACATACTTTTGTTGCATTTTTTTTTTATTTTTCTCTTGCCAACTTGTGCCTGTGGAACACTTATTCATTCCATTTCGTCTGCCCTTTTTTATGCGTCCACAGACACGTTTGTGGACGTGCACGTCGTACGCGTATTTGAATAAGTATTCGTGCAAGTTGTGTGCTATGCAAATGAGATATATGTTACCGTGAAAGACTGAAATTGGGGATTATCGATATTTTTCTGTGAACGTCGACGCGTACCAAATGTGTCACTGAGAGATCGAATATTTGGTTACGTTTGTTCGAACAATGTTGCGGTATATTTCGACAAACTGAGATAAACTCTGGTGAAGGTTGAAACGTAAGAGAGAGAGAGGGCGCAGTCAGAGAGAAGAAAAGAAAATTATGCTATACTATACTAACCCTTTGCACTCGGATGTCTCTTCTGAGGAGACATTAGAATTGACATTAGAAACATAAGAAAATTACTCTCAAATTTTCTATCGGAACGGAAATTTTCTATTGCTGAGAGTCGCTAGCGTTAAAAACTATTGCTAAATATTGCTATTTTAGCAATGTTTCTAGCTTCTATTGCCAACGTCTCCCAGCAATAGAAAACTTCCATTTTTCCTCAAGTTTTTTATTGAAATATTGCCAACGTCCAGGAAGCAGCAGAGTGCAAAGGGCTAAATAAAGTAAAATGCAGAGGCGGATTAACCCTTTGCACTCGACGCTTTTCCAGCAGTTTTCTATTGCTGGCAAACGTTAGCGATAGAAACTATTACCAAGCAAATTTTCTAGCAACAGAAAGTTTCCATTTCGATAGAAAAGCTTTGGGGAAATTGTGCGTTCTTCAAAAACTTGCAATGGAATAAGTTTTTAACTTTCGTATTCAGCCATCAATTTCTTCAGAGTTGCGACACCCGAGTGTGCAAAGGGTTGAATTAACGCAAATGGGGCTCTCATCATTAAAAATTTCAGTCTTCAGGGGCGGATCAAGACAAGTGAGAGTCCTGAGCAGTGAAAATTTAATTCTTAGGGACGGATTAAGACAAATGGGGCCCTCATCATTGAAAATTTTGGGGTACTCAGGAGTGTATCAAGGGAAATGGGGGCATTGAGTAATGAAAATCTCAAGATTCTCTCAAGGACGGATTAGAACAAGTGGGGGCCCCAAGCATTGCTAATTTACGGATCCCCAGGAGTGTATCAAGGAAAATGGGGGCTCTAAGTAATAAAAATTTCAAGATTCCTTCAGAGACGAATTAAGGAAAACGGGGGCCCTAAGCATTGCAAATTTTGGAGTCCTCTTGGACGGATTAAAGCAACTGGGGAGCACGTCGGTGAAAATTGTGGGTCCTCAGGTGCATATCAAGGAAATTGGGGGCCCCAAGTGGTAAAAGTTTCAATTTCCCTCAGGGGCGGTTCTAGACACGTGGGGGCCCTAGATGGTAAAAATTTTGTCCCACTTCCAAAACAATATAAAAAATGCAAAATTTTTTTTAAAATTACCGAAATAGTTAAGAAAAACCATGAAATAATCGAACAAATCTAAAAACGAAATTTTAATTTTGTGGCCATTAAATTGCACTTTTTTTGGGGGGGGGGGTGCAAAATTTTTACTACTTAGGATCCTAACTTCTCTTGATCCACCCCTGAGGGCTTTAAAATTTTCAATGCTTAGGGCCTCCACTTGTTTTCATTCGCCCCTGGGGAAATTTTATAATTTTCATTGCTCAGGGCTCCCATTTTCCTTGATACGCCTCTGGGGATCCCAAAATTTGCAACGCTTAGGATCTCCATGTGTCTTAATCCGCCCCTGGAGGAAATCTGAAATCCTCCTGGGAGGAATCTTGAAATTTTCATTAGTCAGGGCGCTCATTTTACCTTGAGACGCGCTTGGAGATCCCCAAATTTGCAATGCTTAGAGTTCCCATGTGTCTAAATCCGCTCCTGGAATCTGAAATTTTCACTACTCAGAGCCCCTAATTGTCTCGATCCGTCCCTGGATAGCGCCATCTGACACTTAAAACAATTAAACTTTCTCCTATTTCCACGTAAATGACACATTAAAACGTTGCGTTCTTGTCTCAACGCAATATAGAAATATTTTTATTCAACCGAATGTCGACATCTGCCTGCATAATTATTCAGCAAACATCTCGTACATTCGCCAAGCGATTTTCCGAATTCTCAGATTCACCGGAGAATATCGACGTTCGCTAGATATCGATCTTTCACGATAATATGTAGAAGAAGTAAGAGGTAGTCTATCATTTTGGGAAAGATGGCAGGGGTAGTATTACGACACGATGCGAAGGCTTTAAACTACCAGCGAACATTTGAAATATATTTTGTTCTAAATTCGGATGTTCTCGAATGTTCCATTTGAATCCAGGATATTACTTAATATGCGGCGTCTAGAAGTATACATGCATCCACCTGAAATTTGCCTGTACATATCACAATAATTTTAATATAACCCCCCTCACGCGAACGTTCCGCGAGAGCTTTAACGGACTAATCCGTATTGTTAATTTTGAGTTTCTTTCTACACACCGTAAACGATCTATCTTTCGAGTAGCGATTTTTGGCGAGCACTCTCACGTAGAAATAAAATGTTTTGTAACTTAATCCTAGACATGCATTCTGTCCTATTTATTATTTATTTTATTTATATATACATATATTTATTTTTTTTATGTATCACCACTAACACAATACCACGCATAATTTGTAACGGCACATTTATTACAAAAAGTGATCTCATTCTGTCACACGAGTCGTGTAACTACATACTTATGCGTTGTCTTTATGAAACTAACCAAAAATGCTCCACACGGCCAAGTTGACGCTCACTTAATATCTCTGTTCGCATACATATCTTTGAAAAATCTGTGCGAGAACGAAAAGTCGAAACTGTACGTGATTAGAATTTTTTAAAAGCATTCGAGCCAATCGCGAAGTGCGCTCGGTTTGAAAATTTTGCCGCGAGAAATTAAATGTTTGCTCGATCACCGTCTGAGTTTATTTCGCGCACGAACGATCCAGAAGGAACGTTCTCTCTTTGGTACACGTCTCCCTGAACGATTAACAGCACAGTATTTATATATCGTATATAGATGTTAACACCATGCAATGGTACGCTTTTTTTTTCAGAGATTGTACAGTAGACTCTCTCATCTCATTGTACGGCACGCGTGCAAAAATTCTCTGGCCTTTTGACACCTGCTTACCGATAGGATTTGTTACAGTTTTAATACGATTCACAGTAATAATACAAGTGGCTGTAACTATATGTATTTAATAATCGTACACACGTTCAATGTAATTTAGCGCTACTAGATGGTGGGACAGGTGCACACCCAAGCTGCTTAAAACAAAACCAAAAAAAAAAGACAAAAAAAAATGATACAATTCTTGGGAAAATAACGTACTCCTCGCATTTCGAATAACTAAAAATCATCTCTAAACTTATCACCTTCCAAATTCCAAAGTCTGCTTTTTTTAAAACTTCCGCGGGTATTCTCGAGAATCATTGTATCCGCGTTCTACAGTTGTTACGTAGAATTATCTTCACGAGTATCCTAAACGAAACATGCAACCAAAAGTAACAACACAATTCAACTGTCTAATTATCGACTCGCGATTCTTTGTCCCCGCAGGAGAAAGCCTGTCGTCTTTTTCGATATTTTGAAACAAAATTTTGAAACTTGCAACCAATGAAATGATTGGAAAATTTGGATAACTCTGAATCGCGCGTAAATGTTCGCAATCGTTCGATAATTAGAGGGACATTGAAAGTAAACGATGAATGGCAAATAACGAAGTATCAGCTTCATTTTGTTAATATAACGATATTCCAACAAAAAATGTTTCCACCACGTATCATGTTTTATATGAAACAAATGCTTATACACACTCTAATATCGATCAAAGGATAGTGCAAAGCAGTTGCTTGTTAAACGCAAAAGTTATACTCCATCGTATTCGCTTTTTCTTTCATTATTCTTAACCCGGCCCCGGGAGGGGGCTCGAGTATGCTACCTCGCCATTATGGCACACGCGGAAAAACACCCTTTTTCCCTACTCCCCCGGCCAAGCCCCCGCCGAGGGAGCGGATGTGGAGAAACCAGCACCGCATTGCACATTTGTTTCGTCATTTAAACTCCTGCTGCGCGTCCAGCCGCGCAACAGGGTAAGCTAGTTTATCGGTTTTGGTGCATCGTGTTATCTTTCAACACCTTTACGTAGGGAGAAGAAGACCCCTCCTGACTCCTCGTCGGCTGTAAGGACTTTTGTTCTCCGAACGCAAATTTGGTTTTGGGTTCAATATTGATTCCCCAAAGCCTACCCAACGTTCGGGTTCGCTTTTTCTTTCATATCAATTTTCGTTCGCTTAAAAAAAAAAGAGTAAAACCTAGATCTCAGCGGTTCTCAAACTTTTTTCAGGGCAGTTATCGAACCCGCCTCTGGGCCTTTGAGGTGGACGGTGTTTACTTTTAACCGTTCACCAGCCCCAGAGGCGGAAAGTCATCTCTCCGCCGGGGGAAAATCCGGCACCTCCACTGGAACAAGGAGGATGGGGAATAATAATAAGGACGAATAATAACGCATTAAACGTTTAACCACGATATAGAACAATAACAGGTATTAAATAGATAGATAAATAATAAAATCGTAGAGAAAATAGAGAAATAGTATATAATAATAGTATTAAGAGTAAATTAGGATTGAATAAGAATAAAAATAAAAAAAAAATAAGGGAGACTTGAACTCGCAAATTTTTTGATCACTGGACTACTGTGACTCCATCTATCGGTTAAACTTGAAAATACATCGCTCATATATAATCTAGTATGGTAAATAATTATTAAGAATGGTAAATAATGCAACTAAGCAGGGTAAATGATCAAATGCCGGTACATAATCATTCCGTAAACAGTTCGTTCGGAAAGTAAGTTGACAGCAACGTGGAGTTAGCCACCGTTTAGACACGTGTAACCGGGCAATAATTATACCATTGCCACACGCAGCGATCATTTAATATTGCCGAAATAGTGTCAGAAAATCTGAAGCTCTTCCATAATAAATCATAATAAAATCATAATAAATTAGGACAAAATCTTAGGAAATAAAAAGAAGCGCAAGAGTAGTCTCGTATATAAAGCGTATCCTCGATAAAACCGGGAATAATAATTAAATAATAGCAATGCAGTCCAGGCGACAGTTTCCCTGTGGGTATATATATATATAACTACATCTCTCTCTGCGTACCAGAAAAGTCTTTTGTTTTTATTTTCTCTTATTCTATGCTACATAGTATACATTTATATTCAATAGTATTATAATTGAATTAGAGTAGAAAAACATGGAGCGCTCGCGTTGTCTATGGCGATCGTCGGTACCGGCCTTCTCGCTGCGAGGAAGGTGGAGGGTTGTCAGCGCTCCCAGGAGACCTAAAACAATACCCGTCACCCAAATATGGGTGACGCTCTTCTTATTCAAGTTAATAGGACTTGCAGTTGGATTTTTAAAAGGAATGTAATGGAATAAGCACTGAAATATGAATGTAGGATATAGAATATAAAAATGCTGAAAATATACATATTATACTATACATGGTGTTGGTTGAAGCATTTCAAACACACTTGAGGTGATTTTGGACAATTTGAACAATAGGTCGTAGTTTTTTTTACATTTTTTCTCGCTTCTTGGCGTTCAGCAGTTTGCCTCCTCTTCTGGTAACATAGGGCACACATTCTCCTTACAGGCTTCCTTGTTTTATTTCTATTATAGTCGAGCGTAGCATTTTCCGGGGACAACCATTCGGTAACGAGAAGCTCCCGAAATTTTCTTATTTCTATTTTTTTATTTGTGGCCCTCTGGTACACAATGTGAGCATTTACTATACTTGTTCCTAAAAGCAAATGTAATGCTAATTTTTTATACCACTTGATACTTTTACGTATTGTTGTGGCATATGACACCATCTGGTCGCTCCTGTCGATCCCAGTTTTTCCATTATTGTATACCAGTATCGCCAAAGGTTTCTGTTTAGGAGGACGTCCTCGATGAGTAGAATCGGAGGTTGAAGTCATAATAGGTGCATGTTTTGTTGATAACATCCTAACATCGCGAACATCCCTCCACTTGAGCACCACAATACCGTTGTCGTCTTCTCTTGCTATCATTTCACCTCTCCTCAATGGGTATGACATTACAAATTGTGGCATACATTTTTTGTTGTACCGCACAGTCTCAACGACATGCGTCTTGAATTTTAAAAATTTGACTGCTAATTCATAGCTTGTGTAAAATTTGTCGACAAACAAAGTTCGTCCTTCATTTATCAATTTATCTGCGAGTTCAATGCAGACATCTTCAGCTATGCCAACTTGCCTTCTTCCGCTGGCATTTCGTCCAGAATATATTTTCGCAGACCATGTATACCCTTCGGTGGAGCACAATTTGAAAAGCTTTATGCCATATTTATGAGATTTTGTTGGGATGTATTGTCTGAATATTAATCGTCCTCTCCAAGGAACCATTGTTTCATCGATTAAAATATCTTCACCCGGTGAAAAAACTTTTTGATAATTGCCGTCAATAGGTTTAGGAGTGGCAAAACTTTTCCAAGTCTGCTACCCTCTTCTATCGTTTCGTTATTTGCAAAATGCAAATTTGCTAATAGTAATTCGAAACGATTACGGGACATCTTGCTACGCGGCAATGGAAAATTGAGGATAGGGTACGTTGACCAACATCTAACGAGCGGTGTCTGTACCAAACCCATCCAAATCATTAGTCCTATAAATTTTGTAATTTCTGCAGAAGTGGTCGGTTTCCACCTGTTCAGTCGGGCATGTTCAGACATTTCTTGTTGATGCAACTTCTGCTCTGCATATCTATTAGTCTCTGTAACTAAAAGGCTTATGACTTTGTCGTCTAAGAATAGCGAAAACACTTCACTTGCGCTAATATCAGACGGCAAATCTATCAGAAGCCCAGCTTTCCCGGTGAATGTAAATGAATGTTGCCTGTTAGCAAATTCCTTCCACTGGATATTATCCAATGAATCATCAACAGAGTTCAGCTCCTCTTCTTCGTCTGTAGCAAGATTTTCCAATATATCATCTATGTCTTCACTTGTATATGATTCCTCGGTATCCGAGTTTGAACTTGATGCAATTCTATTTATCACTTTTCTTCTAAAACTCACTACTTCGTCATCACTACTCTCCTCACTTTCAATTATATTTTTACGATGTCCAATGAACATATTGAGGATAACTAACGTGCGTCTCGACTAAATGAAGGATCGGGGATAACTGCAGTGAGATCCCAGACAGTCCTCTAGTCCAAAACATTATCGCCCTCCCCATTTCAAAACTAAACACTTTGTAATGAATCGAAGGTTCGAAAACATTACTCGAGTGCCTATTTGAGTTGCATCCCTGTTATTTTCCGTTTATGGCTCTGTTTACGTTTCGGAGCTCCGACGGTCGGATTTGGGCCCTGGGAGAAACTCAACCAAATCGCGTTGGGCGACGAACGTGTTAAGGGAGTTTAGGACTGTAAATTAAAAATTAAAAAGAAAAAGGAGCGCTAACTGTCTCTCGACGACAACGGCATATCCTTAGGACACGACTGGAATACCGATGGGAATAGACGAATCGATGCTGACCGTAGCCGGTGGCTCATCGGGAGTGGCGAATGCGGGAACGGTGCAGGCATTAGGATTGGTGGATGGACCTGCAATATCCCCGCCGTTACCCGCTCCGCCTGTATTTTCTCGAAAATACCGAGATGACCCCACCGGCTGCGGCCCGGAACCGACCGCTTCGGTACCTTGGCAAGGTAGTGGTGGTTGCATATGGGGTGTCGGAGCCCCATATCGGATTGACGAGCGAGCTCCCTTCGTCCGAGTGTTCCGGAAGGGTAAAAAGTAGCCGGAGCCCCTCGGAGTACCGGGAAGACCAATGGTTAGGTGTACCCGCTCCGGTTGCTGCCCGCTCCCTCCACCACGATGCGTCGGCTATAATAACAATATGAATTATAACGTAACTGGGGATATTAACAACAAAGAATTATTATTATCATTGAAACAAACACCGATCGAGACGCCAGCTCATGTGACGCTTGATTTGGAAGACGAGGACGTGAGTTTACACTCACCTATGGCAACACAGCGTGACAGGAGCAAGGAACGATTCAAGGATTCCTTGCTAAACGATCTTATCCTGGGCCTAGAAAAGAAAAACACAGAATTATACAAGTACGCTAAAGACCTAATCGCGAATATTAGACACATCAAGAAAACGGATATGATGCTCCTACTACAGAAAATAAAGTACATGTCGGAAGATGTTAAAACTCTGAAGGAATGTAAGCAATACGTGGACGAGAACCCGGAATCGCAAACGCGCAAACAAACCGCTGAGAAGAATACGCAAACCACTGCATCGATTCACCCAACTGCACCGGAAGAACTTAGAAACACCAAAAGAAAAGATATCTCACCGCAGTACGATCAAGAATTCGTAAAAAGAACTAAGAAGCAACAGCGGAAATTGGACCTCGGATACGGCAAAGAACACGTTACATCCAAGAACACGAGAGGAAGAATGAACATTGGTACGTCCGCGAAGAAACGCAATGGGCAACAACGACGATACCAATCTGCCCCAAGATAAAATCAGCTACGCGGATAATATAGCAAAAGTCACCGAAGGTAGAACGTATGAAGATACGTTCAGAGAGGTTGTAGGTAAAGTGAGAAACGAGTTAAAAGAGGTAGAAAAAGTCAGAAAGACAAGAAACGGGGACATATTAATGGAATTCTCGCGGAAAGAAGGCGTAAACGAGCGAATAAGCGGCATAAGGAAACAATTGGAAGATAAATTTAACACGGTACATCTCCAATCTAAGATAGCTATCATCACAAGGGATGAACTGAGACAAAACCTGCAGAGTAATTTAAATATCGAGAAAGAAGGAGAAATAATAGTTAAAATGTTAAAATCTACCATGAACGGCAACCAAGTGGCCATCGTCGAAGTCACACAGAACGTTGCGGAAGAATTAAAGAAAATTAGCAAGCTAAGATTAGGACTTACGCGATGTAACTTTAGATACCTTCCTAGGATTATACGATGCTTTAAATGCCACGAGTTCGGACACTAAACCAGAGAATGTAAGAAAATACTAGAAGGGAAAGAAATATGCAGAAGATGCGGCAAGGACGGGCATAATATATCCACCTGTTTGGCATCCAAGCCTAAATGCATACTATGCCTGGCGGCAGGATTAACCGATCCCAAAATAAAACACGTAGCAGGAGCGTACAACTGCCCAATGTATAAGAAACAACTAGCGGAGGCAAGAATGCTACCATCTTCGTAAAAATATTGCAAATAAACCTTAATAGATGCAGAATAGCGCAAGATATTATGCTCAAAGTGAACGTGGTCGCGATAACTGAACCGTATAAAATGGAACCGGATATAATAATATAAATTACACGTACGGGACGGAATGCTCCGAGAAAGGAATAGCAGCTGTAGAAATCCAAGATATCCTTGTCGCTAGCGTGTACATCTCTCCGAATATAGATTTTGATTCGTTCACGAAGAGAATCGAGATACTGCAGGAAATAATAATAAATAGCAAAACTAAAAGTAAATCCAAGAAAATCGTTGTCATAGGGGACTTTAATGCGAGAGGCAAAGAATGGGGGGGGATAGAATAACTAATCCAAGGGGCCAGAGCATAATAGAATTCACAATAACCAACGATTACGCGATCATAGACACCGTAGGCGACCACACGTTCTACAGAGATGGTAAGAAATCAAAAATCGATATCGCATTCGTAAACGCAACTTTATACCCGTACGTCGGAACGTCCAAGACACTCGAATGGTATACGGCAACGGATCACCTGTACGTGTACCACGAAATAGACCTGAAACCAGAAAATAATCAAATCAAAAAAGATAGCCACATCCGATACGATGGGAAAAATATAGATTGGAATCGATTCGAACAAGCATACGAAAAAATAATGAGAACGAAACGACTTAGAGATATGCAACAGGACAAGCTATGGATTGAAGAATACAATAGAACCATCGCCCAAACGGTAGAAACCTCGCTACGTAAAAAGAAGCAATATCGGGGAAAATGTCAACCCAAGTACTGGTGGAACGAAGAAATTAAAAATCTGATAACGCTAGCGAACAAAACTAGAAGAAAACTAACCAGAATAAGGAAATCTCAAAGAATAGAGGAATACGCGAAGCTGCGACAAGAACTTAGAATCGATAAGAGCAATGTTAAAGCAGCGATACGTAAAAGTAAAGAAGCCAAGCTGGAAGAACTTTCTAAAATCATAGATATTGACCCATGGGGCCAACCGTACAAGGCAGTATTCATGAAGAAACTGAAGAGCAACTATACAAGCGGCGGTGCAATGGATCATGAAAATATAAAACAAATCATAGCGAACCTGTTCATAACGGTAAATCCCACGATTCCGACTATAGAGGAGAGAGAAAACATAGAAATAAAAAGGAAAATGTACCAACAACGTAGCGACGAGGAGGAACGAGAAGAAGAAGAAGAAGAAGAAGAAGAAGAAGAAGCGGAGCCGATCACGGACACGGAACTGCAACGAGTAATAGAAGAGGTCCAATTCGAAAAAAGCGCAAGGTGCAGATGGTATACCGTTGATTATAAGCAAATGGCTCGTTATTAATAAAACCGAGGACATGAAGAGGCTATATAATGAATGCCACATTGCGTATCGGATACATCCCGAACGACTGGAAAAGAGCGAGACTAGTCCTGATAAAGAAGCCTGGATGCAAAGGGGGAAAAAGTAACGACCATCGGCCCTTATGCGTGCTGGGAGACCTATCCAAAATATGGGAAACCATAGTTCGAAAAAGAATCGAGAAACAAGGAATCTCGAACCGACTACACCCGAGGCAATACGGATTTAGAAGATACAGAAGCACGATAGACACCTTAAATAAATTATACGAAACTACCACCGAATCAATTAATAGGAAACTATGGTGCGCGTTCATGACGTTGGACATTATAAACGCATTTAATACTTTAAAGTGGACGCATATAATAAACGCGTTAAAAGAAACGAAAATTCCATTATATTTAATCAAATCGATCAGCAACTATTTGAGCGATAGAAGCGTGGTATACTATAATAATAATAACGCCGGGAACATAACGACTAACGTGTACGTGAAAATGACTACGCGCAGGTTATAGATTACGCAGATGATAGCGGTTTGTTATTCAAGGCGAAAAACCTTACCATTCTTAGAGATTTGATCGCTCGTACTTTTCACCGCGTTATGCGATTGCTCGGCGACCTGGATCTTGCAATAGCCCCTGAAAAAACCGAAATTACCATAATGAGTAGAAAGAAAGGATATCGCGAAATCGATTTTAATCTCGATAACACACAAATAATTAAAAACACACCATACTTGAAATACTTAGGAGTCCTAGTCGACGGTACGCAAAAGTTTCACAAGCATATTACAGAGAAGGTAACTAAAGCAAACAAAATCCTGTTAAGGGACCCAAATCTAAGGCTAGGAAACTTTATTATAACCTTTGGGAATCCGTAATTTTATACGGAGCCCCCTTACCAGAGCCCAAAGGCCGATGGTCCAGAAGATAATCGCCTTGTACAGGACCGTTTCCACCGATGCGGCATGCGTTCTAGCCGGCGTCCATCCGATCCACCTAAAAGCAAAAGAAACAACTAGAATATACGAAAGAAAGAATAGAATTTTGCAGAACGAACTCCTTCCGGGTGTCATAAACGAAACCGAATAAAAGAAGCAAATTAAATTAATCAAGATACAGGAAAAAGATACGACTATAGAATTGTGGCAACAACATTGACAAAGCATCAGCCACTCTCAGTGCACGAGGAAAATAATCCCGGACATCAGAGAATGGCTAGCTAAAAAAGATATATGCCAACTAAATTTCTACACCACGCAGTTATTCACAGGGCACGGGTCGTTCGCCAGCTATCGCAAGAGGATAGGAAAAGGGAGGATAGCTCGATTAAACAGATGCACGCTATGCGAAGGACTACAAGACGACGCGTATCACACGCTGTTCGTCTGCCCGAAATGGAACGTACAAAGAAAAAAATTAAAAGATAAAACGAAAAAGAATACAGAAATACATAATTTGATTAAAATCGTAACCGAGTCAAAATAGAAATTGAAAACCAAACGGAAAGACAACGGTTCCGAGGTACCTCCGTAAACATTGCAAACTCCGTTGGGACGTCCGCGCGGTCACCACCACCACCACCACCACCGTCTATGCTCCCCACCATTAGACTTAACCGAATTTCTGTTTAAACAATTTAGAATAAAGCCAAGTCACTCTGTAAATTAATCGGCTAGTGAACACGGTATGGCTAAAGTCACCTTATACACCAGTCGTTAAATAGTATATATATATATAGATCTCTATCTAGCTATTAATAGTTAAATAATAGAAATATCGGTTGTCAAATAAAGTACCATATTCGTTTGTTTGCTAATAATCATAATAGTGAAGCAATAGTGCCATCAAGACGAATAATTGTACGAATAAGGGACAGCGATCGCTCCACCACGCGAGACCTGCAATAGAAACTAAAATCAGAGGCGGAATAAGATGTAAGTAGAAACAGAAAATATATATACGAACAATAATTGCATGCACGCATGAAATAGTAGGAAAATTACCTTGAAAACGTGGAAAATAGTAAGAGTAAATGTATATATTCCGGAGTAGATGGGTATCCGCTGTGGAACGAATCTAACCGCATCGTGGAAACGCATCCCCTGTAAAATAAGATAAAATTTAAATAATCATGCTTCAAAGTAATAATAAATAGCCAAAAGTACAAAATAGTATCGTTTCAACGTATAAATACTTACATTGGACGTGACTAGATACGCGAAGAATCTGCAAATTAAATATAAATTATCCAGTTAGTATATGCAACATTTAATTTTGAATGCAGAATTAAACTAACCCTAACCTAACCTAATCTAATCTACGGAAATAAATAAGGCAAGTTAGCTAATTAACAAAGGAAATTATATACAAAAGTAAAATATCACCAACCGTCGAGCGAAAGAACGTTTAAAAGTTAAATAAAATAACAATCCTTGAACGTCCGGGAAACAAAGAACAAAGACCCGACAAACCGCTGCGAAACGAAATAGACAACGTAGGGAATAGCATAACCTATTCTATACATACAGAAAATATACGTTACCGTATGAATACTCGGTATAATAATTTAAAGAAATTTAATATTAAAATAGAAATAAAAGCGCGATACTACCCGGATAATATAACCGAAAAGTACATTGGACATTCAATTTGTAACAATCGTATAGACAGCGACGAACAAAAAATAACATAACAATAAAAACAGTTACTCGACTCCCAAACAGCGCGCAATAACGAACCTAAACGTATAAATAAATAGTAATAAAACTATCCTAGAACTAAAGTCAAATTATTATATATTTTACTTCTACTTACTTACGATAATTTCGACACTATATATGACAATTATCTCAAATTACAGCTTAAATACACCTAACCTAACCTAAACTCGGTATAGATGCACTTAGTCTCTAAAATCAAATTATTATATATTACACTTTACTTACGATAGTCTCGATATATGACAATTATATATATATATAATTAAATAATAGCAAATTTAGTAGTAAATATACGTGCATTCTCACCTGATCGTAGGATAAATACTCGTATTCGAACAAAAAGAATACAGAGATAAGCAGGTTAGACTAGTTGAACAGATTTAGGATACATAAAAGATTATTAACGAAAAAGGAGTCGTGTAGACGTGATGATCGGGATAAATCGTATAGAAGGTTGAAAGCAACATAACATATAGATAAAGAACAATGGAAATCGATAGAGAGTAACATTCGGTTATTACACCCGCCTCTGGGCCCTTGAGGTGGACGGTGTTTACTTTTAACCGTTCGCCAGCCCCAGAGGCGGAAAGTCATCTCTCCGCCGGGGGAAAATCCGGTTCCTCCACTGAAATAAGGAGGATGGGGCCAGTCACGACGAAGAGATGACACAAGAATAATAACAGGGTCGAATAATGATGCATTAAACATTTAACCACGGTATAGAATAATAAAAGGTATTAAATAGATAGATAAATAATAATAAAGTCGTAGAAAATAGAAAAATAGTTAATAATAATAGTATTGAGATTGAATAAGAATAAAAATAATAAAAAAAAAAATGAGGGAGACTTTCTAACTCGCGAACTTTGATCACTGGGCTGCTGCGCTCTGGCCCAAGAATAAAAATTTTGGATCGGGACACTAGCGCAGTGGAAATATTAAATAATAATTAGATGAATAATATAAAGGAATAGCATAGGAATAAACAGGGAAAAGGAGGCAAAGGAGAATTGAAATTAAAAATAAAAAAAGAAAATTCATAAGATGGAGGCTTCAACTCGCAAGGTTCTGATCATTGGGTTACTGCGCTCCGACCCAAGGAAACTTTGGATCGGGATAGTGGCTCAATAAAATAATAAAATTAGCAAATAGATGAACAATATAAGAATAGGATGAATAATATAGGGGAAAAAAAATGAAAGGAAATATAAAAACTATACAAAATAATATAAAAACAAAATTTTTAATAAAAGGGAATTTCAACCCGCAAACTTTTGATCATTGGGTTGCTGCGCGCTGGCCCAATAAAACTTTGGATCAATGCACCAGCTTAATAAAATTAAAAAATTTCAAATAAATGAATATTATAAGAATAACAAGATAGAATAGGGTAAGGAAGAATAAAATTAAAAAAAAAAAAATTTAATGAAAGGAGACTTGAACTCGCAAATTGTTTGATCACTGGGCTACTGTGACTCCATCTATCGGTTAAACTTGAAAATATATCGCCCATTATATATAATCTAGTATGGTAAATAATTATTAAGAATGGTAAATAATGCAACTAAGCAGGATAAATGATCAAATGTCGGTACATAATCATTCCGTAAACAGTTCGTTCGAAAAGTAAGTTGACAGCAACGTGGAGTTAGCCATCGTTTAGACACGTGTAACCGGACAATAATTTTACCATTGCCATATGCAGCGATCATATAATATTGCCGAAATAGTGTCAGAAAATCTGAAGCTCTCCCATAATAAATCATAATAAATAATAAATCATAATAAATAAGAACAACTTTTTTTTATAGTAAACTTGAAGTATGATTCAGTGTCGAAGGAAGCAGAGTTTTTAAAGGATCCAACTCTTAATTTTGTTAACGTTTAGTCGAAGCTGTTTCTTCTTAGTTTAATTTGACACTGTCTTAAATTTCCAAAATGTACATTTATTAGGTTGGAAACTATGAAACGGGCTTTTTTTGTTTAGTCTGGGTTCAGCTGCGACTGAGAGAGATACATTGTAACGTGCGCTCGATATTCTTTCTTAAAAAGCTTAAAGGTATTCTTCTTATTCATTTTCTACAATTTTTTCGTCTTTGTATCCCATTTTTATTTTATTTTCATCCTAAACCAGATTGACACGATTCTTGTACGAGTTTAAATTAAATCGTACCGCAGCTCAAGCCTCGAGAAATATTAATCAGGATCAGAGATGGATCCAGCAATGAAAAGAATGCTCGATATTGGTTCGAAAAATTTCGTTCTAGCAATTTGAGTATCGTCGATGAGCCTCGAGGAAGAACACCAGCCCATATTGATAACGAGGAATTAAGGACGACTGTGAAATAGGATCCACGCACAACTAGTCGAACAACTTGGGTCTAAACTAGGAACTAGTCGTACAGCTGTGTTAAAACATTTGCGTGCAATAAATAAAGTGGAAAAATTCGACTCATATGTGCCGCACGAATTGACGCAACTGCAGATGATCGCTCGTTTCATAGTTTCCAACCTAATAAAAGAGATTAGAGTTTGAAATTTGTAAATGGCATTTAACCCTTTGCACTCGACCACTTTTTCGGTCACACGTCATTTTTTCTATCACTAATCTCTTGGTGAATACAACTGATCGAATTTTTCGACAGCTGAAAAACAATTTCATCCTCGCTCGAGCTAATTTCACCTTCGAAATTCATTTTTGTAGGGCTTCAAATGTTCAAATCAGTCGATGAAAAACTCCAGCTGTTGTGTGAAACACCGTGGCGAGTCGCCTCTCGAGCGTAAAGGGTTAACCCTTTGCAGTCAGAGTTATTTTTCAATTTAGCAGCTCAGTCGTCCACAACTCCCTATTATTTCAAGTGTTTCGTTTGAATTTCACTTGAAATTTAATTGAAAATGTTGTCAGTTGCAGAACAATTCCTCGACTGCTACTTGCAAACTCTAAAATTTTGTTGTAATTTATATTCGCTTCTTTTTTTCATTTAGCGATGTCGAGTCACACTCGACAAAGGTCCGCAAAGGGTTAATTTCGTATTTTGTATCAATTTTTATGATACGTCAATATAGTTATTGAAGTGAGGAGGAATTAAAAATGAGAATCTTTACAAGTTCTATGTTTTTAGTAAGAACGTTGTAGGTTATGTTACTTTGCATTTGTTCTTCGAAATTGTTATTCATGCTAATGTAACCCAATCTATCACTTTGTTTTTAGTAATAAGATTATACAGGTTATGTTACGTTATATTTGTTTTAACGAGGCGTGTGTAATTGCTTTCGGATATGTTCCTTGCAAACTTGTCAAGAGTTAGTCGAATACTACCCTTTTCTTTCTTTTAGAAAATTTTCCAATATTTTAAATTCATAGAGGAAAATTGTACAAAATTTGAAATTCACAGAGCAGAATTGTACAAAATTGGAAATTCACAAAGCAGAATTTTAAAGAATTTGAAATTTACAGAGCAGAATTTTAGAGAATGTAAAATTCACAGATCAGAGTTTTACAAAATTCGAAATTCATTCCGTGATAGCAAAAAATTTGTCAAGATTTATGAACGCTTCTTTCATATATTTAATTATCAAAGTTTGACGTTTTTATCAGCTTCTTTTGTCCACGCTTCCATTATGTATTTGATTGTTGCTCGATTAAGTGTTTGGACAAAAATATTGAAAAAGTTGAAACTTTTAAGATGTGCGAAATAACGAATCGTGCGAATATCGAGGGTTGTCTGTATTTTGGCCAGCGTCAGCGGATTCTGGTTGTTTGGTTTCTAAATGCCAATCGTTGACGAAAAGTTAAATCGTATTTTTGTTTCATGACAATAATTGTAGCCTTTAAGAAAGAGTATTTTTACAAATTTAAGTTATTGAGGAATTTCTTTTAGATAAATTATTTTTGCAAATAAGTTATTAGGGTAATATTTATTTATTCCAAAATATAAGCTATTAAGTAGTTTCTTTCTAGAAAAATTATTTTTGCAAATTTAAGGTACTAGGATAATATTTGTTAATTTATTTATTTATTCTAAATATAAGTTATTAGGAAGTATTTGTGAGAAAACGTAACACTTTCTTTTTGTTTTTAACAAAAACGTTGCAGGCTATGTTACGTTGCATTTGTTCTTCGAAATTGTTATTAATACCAAAATAATTTGATATCAACACTAAAATAACTTAACCTAACCTAATCTATGACTTTGTTTTTACTTTTAGTAAAGTTTGTCAAAGTCTTGGCGTTTTTATCAGCTTCTTTTGTCCACGCTTCCATTATATATTTCATTGTTAATCGCTTAAGTATTTAGACAAAAAATATAGGAAAAGTTGAAACTTTAAAGATGTGCGAATATCGAGTGTCATCTGTATAACATATTTACATGAAACGAAAGAGAATGATCGAGAAGATTAAGAAAATCGAAACAAGAGTCAACTTTTGCTGATCTGAGGAACGTTTTCGACGATAGAAGTACAGAAACATAATGGATTCCAGACTCGTTGCATCGCGTTAGAGAAAAAGGTCGTAAACGTTGTTCAGATAGCCAAGTATCGGCAGTTAGGCTTGTTTACAATAGAAGAAAGATTCCTCGCGATCGTATTTTGAACGGTATTCGTGAAATTACAGTGGGCGTTAGCAGAAGCCACGGTATTGGTGGTATAAAATTTCTTGGCCACCGATTTATAAATATATCCCCGTGACTCAGAGTATGAAAATACGTAGCGAATTGCTTAAGACGCTCTGACTACTGAGACGTACATAACCTCAATATACAGTGACATTGATTTAAATCGGAACTAGTAATACAGTTAAAACTTTTTCTCGTATCGGTTTTAGACTAGATTTGCCGGCGTTAATAGTAATTAATAAAAACGTAGAATTAGTGCGTAGCTTGTGTGGGATATGTATGGGTGCGTGGCAGCGATTCTCAACTTAGATGCGACGAGAGATCGTCCAGGGTTTTTGACGAATAATTAAAATTGCATGGGTTTTGTAACTTTCAAATAGTATTTGTAATTACTTCAAAGGTTACTAAAAAAATCTTATACTATATATATATATATGTAGATACATATATAGCAGTGTTTCTCAATCTGTGTGCCACGAGAAAACGTCAAGGGTTTTTGATAAATAATTAAAATTGCAATTGAAATAGTGTTTGTAATTACTTTAAAGGTTACTAAAAGAATCTTATACTATATCTGTAGATATATATATGGCAGGGTTTATCAATCTATGTGCCACAAGAGATTGTTAAACCTGTCGCGAAGGTTTTTGACGAATAATTACAATTGCTATTGAAATAGTATTTCTAATTACCTCAAAGTAATTATCTCAGTTAATTAGTTTATAAGACACTCATGTATAACAAGTTTTTATTAGTTTGACATTTTACTCTATGAATTTCAGATTTTCTAAAATTTTTTAAAAGAAAGTATTGATAAGCAAACACTTTAAAACACAGTTTCTGTTGCTTATCTTTTTCCATCCCACTACTTTCGAACATTCAATGTTCGTATTTTCAGGAAGCAATTATGTACGAAAGTCGATGGCTGGCTGTAATAGCAAACGATAAAAGCGTTTAAATTTCATTTATTTCAGTGGAATTAAGTCGATATTGAGGTTATGGTTGGTTCATTAAATAATATCCTTCGAAAGCGATATTAACAGATAAGAGATAAATGATACATAGAAATATAAGATGTATAGAGATTCGATTAAAGATGGCGTCAAGTTTGAGGTTATGGTTCATTCATATTTAGGATTTTTAATCGCAAAATATGGAATTATTAGAAAAAAGATCGTCACAATGTCGTAGTAAAGCATAAAAGCTCCTAAACTTGAAAAGCTGCCAAACTCAGAAAAAGCTTCCAAACTCGAAAGAATGCTTCTAAACTTGAAAGAAAGCTTCCAAACTCGAAAGAAAGCTTTCAAACTCGAAAGAATGCTTCTAAACTCGAAAAGCTTTCTAAGTCTAGTTAATATCGAGGTTATGGTTCGTTCGTTAAAAAAATAAATATAAGATAAATGTAATTGTATAAAATTAATATAATTAATTAACCCTTTGCGCTCGAGAAGCGACTGCCAGTCGCCATAGTGTTTCATACAGCAACAGGAGTTCTTCATCGACTAAATTTAAGTTTTGAAGCCCCATAAAAATGAATTTGTAAAGTAAAATCAGCTCGAGTGTAGATTAAATTCATTTTCAACTGTTGAAAAATGAGATTAGTTGTATTCTCCAAGAAATTGGTAATAGAAAAAATGATCTGCGACCGAAAAAGTCATCGAGTGCAAAGGGTTAATACATTACGATAAGTAAATTAATACTTTAAAACGCAGTTTTTGCTGCATATTTTTTTCCATCCCTCTACTTTCGAAGATTAAACATTCGCACACATCTTCAAGAACCAATTACGTGGGAAAGTCGAGGGTTGTCTTGTCATAACATAACATAAACCATCGAAGTGTGCACGCGACTTCAACTAAATCTTATTACTTAATCCATATAAAGTAACATTCAGCACGTACTTTTGAATTACGCGAGAATGGAACAGAAAATTTGAAAATAATTGTAGAAAAGTTCGAAACGTTCGAAATTCAAATAATCGCGATTAGAACGAATAATTCTCTCTGCTGTCGGTTAACCGTTTGCCTTCTCGAGACGCAATCGTCTACAAGGAGCATTTGATCTGTGTCATGGATCATAGTTTTTGTGATTATGCCATCGATGATGTCCAATACCAGCATCGGAAGCTTTACGGAAATGCTTGCATCACGTTTCTACCAGCCATTGAATATCTTTATGTTTCTGCGTGTACTTTTCTTCATGCAGAATTGAATTTTCTAATGGATGGATAGCCTAACTTAACGCTTTTGTATCGAAAAGATAGTATCAGAAGTGTATCGAAAGCTTCTTTTTATATCTTTTTTTCTGCAAGTATTTTGATACATCTGGAATTCAATTTTATAACGTATAGATAATAATCTAATCTAATAAATATAATAATCGAAAAATTTCTAATCTCTTTCGTAGAGAAACGTATTGAAAACTTCTTTTTATATAAAATTTATTATTATTGTTATTACTATTCATATATTTTCTTCTGCAGATATTTTTATACATGCAAAATTGAATTTTCTAACATATAGTTAGTAACCAAAAAGCTAACTTCATATTTCCGTAGAGAAATGTATGGAAAATTTCGTTTTATATTTTTTTTTTACGAGTGTTTTGATACATTTGGCATTGAATTTTATAATTTCGTAGAGAAATGTATCGAAAATTTCTTTTTATAATTTCTATTCGTATATTTTCTTCTGCAG
Source organism: Xylocopa violacea (assembly GCA_963969225.1). NCBI lineage: Eukaryota > Metazoa > Arthropoda > Insecta > Hymenoptera > Apidae > Xylocopa > Xylocopa violacea. The sequence continues at coordinate 76,441 of CAXAJV010000635.1, read as the reverse complement.
ATATTTGTATATGATAACCTAACCTAATACTTTTGCAGAGAAACGTATCGAAAGCTATTTTTTATATAAAACTTATTATTATTATTTCTAGTCATATATTTTCTTCTACAGAAAATTTTCTACATGTAGATTTGAATTTTATAATGTATGGAGAACCTAACCTAATATTTTCGTAGAGAAATATAACAAAAACTTATTATTATTATTTCTATTCGTATATTTTCTTCTACAGAAACTTTTCTCCACGTAGGATTGAATTTTATAATGTACAGATAATAACCTAACCTAACTTAACTTTATACTTTCGTAGAGAAAGGTATGAAAAACTGTGAGGAATATTACTATCGAATCAAGAATTTCTCATTTGCTATGCAAAATTTCGTACGTGCAACAATTAAGTAACTGTATCTTCATCGTTATTATTTTAATAGAAACGCTCAAAAACTTCTTTGTATCGTCACAAGAAATATTACTGTCAAATCTAGAATTTCTCATTTGCTACGTAAAATTTAGTTTGCGCAAAATTAAGTAGTTGCGTCTTCATTGTTAATATTCTGCTATAAACGCTCAAAATCTTCTTTTTATCGTCATAAAAAATTTAGTTTACGCAAAATTAAGTAACTGCGTTTTCCTTGTTAATATTTTGATATAAACGCTCAAAAGCTTCTTTTTATCGTCATAAAAAATATTCGTTATTATTTCAATAGAAACGCTCGCAAACTTCTTTACATTTTCATAAAGCATATTACTATCAAATCTACAATTTTTTATTTGCTGTGTAAAATTAAGTAACTGCATCTCCATCGTTATTATTTTACAAGAAGCGTTCGAAAACTTCTTTTTATCGTCATAAGGAATATTACTATCGAATCTAGTATTTCTTATTTGCTACATCAAATTTCTTACGTGCAACAATTAAGTAACTGCATTTTCATCGTTATTATTTTAATAGAAACGCTAGAAAACTTCTTTGTATCTTCATAAAGCGTATTACTATGAAATTTACAATTTCTTAATTGCTATATAAAATTTGGTAAACGCAAGAATGAAGTAACCACGTCTTCATTGTTACTATTTGAATAGAAATGGTCGAAAAATCGCAAAGGTAAAAGAAGCTATAGGAATGTAATACAGCTGATGTCAACTGTAATGTGCAATGTTGCTAAAATTGGATATGATGCTGTATTCTTCTGGCGTGGTGCACGTTGTTACGTATGTATATGTCCGCTGTGCCCACTCTTTTCATTCTGATTCTTACGTTCGCGAGCCTGCTATGGTATGTGGCAAACGTGCCCTCTATACACGTACACATCCTACGATATTCGACAAAAAATTTCTCTTTTAAACATTTTTCTTAATTCTGCGAATATTCTTTGATCATCTTGAAGAAACGTGTGGTCACCAACTTTTCAGCTATTTATCAGCTTTTAGTTACCTTCTTCGCGAAAAAAATTCTTTAAAAACAGCTTTTATTCAGATTAATTCAAAAGTTTGAGAGAAATTTGTAATTTTGCAAATATTCTTTGATAATTTTGAAGAAATGTGTTTTCGCCACCTCTCCAGCTATTTTTTTAACTTTTAATTACTTTCTCCTTTAAATACAGCTTTTATTAAGATTAATTCAAAAGCTCGAAAGAAATTTGCAATTCTATTTATAATTTGTAATTCTATTTCTATTTAATTCTGCAAATATTCTTTGATAATTTTGGAGAAACGTATATTCGCTATTTCTCTTTAGCTATTTATCAAGTTTTAGTTACTTTCTTCGCGTTCTTCAAAGCGAATACCTGTAGTTACACGTGTTATTCAAAAGTTGGACCGCAAGTGCGCTGTAGCCACAAGCCAGATCCGGTCAGGTACAGTTGCTTATGAAAGTATTCGAATGCTTGCGTGCACGATGCTTAACCAGTCGAATGGCTGCGATATACAGTGGCGTGCAAAAGTTTTGAGCCAAATTTTCTTTAGAGATGTCTTATAAAATATTGAATCGCTCTAAAAATTGTTGGCATAACAATTTCGTGCAAACAATAATGCGATATTAAAATTTTCTATTAATTTAGTTAAGTAATATTTACAGTGGCGTGCAAAAGTTCTGAGCCAAAGTTTCTTTAGAGATACATTATAAAACACTGAATTACTCTAAACATTGTTTGCATAACAATTTCGTACAAATAACAGTTCAGCATAGAAATTTTTTATTTACATATTTTCTATTAATGAAAAAAGAAAGAATAAAGAAACTATGACTCGAAAACAGTAGCAGTAATTGTTGCAGCTTCGCGAGAATGGAATCTTCGATCGAGCGATTTCTGTGGGATCTTAGAATATTCGTTACATGTGCCAACAGTAGGAAATTAAAAGAACACTTTTGGGCTTTGTCTGCAATACAATTTTTTCGTGCAGAAGAACCTTGCATGTATAAAATGAAGTATTAGAAAATATGTAATATAATTAAAATTCAAATGTAATCATTAATATCTGAAAAATTAACGTTAAAAGTTATTTAAAAAAAAAGCACGCATATTTTTTGTAAAATTTCTCTCTGTTTTAAAAATTGTATAATATACATATATTATATAATTTAAAAATTAATTATTATCTAATATAATTATATTTTAATTTTAATTATATTATATAAAAATAAAAAATTATATTATACAATTATTAATATCTGAAAAACTAACGAGAGAGTTAGGTTAGGTTATTATCTGCACATTATAAAATTCAAATCTACATGTATAAAAATATCAATAAAAAAAAATAAATAGAAAGAAGTTTTCGTTACGTTTCTCTACAAAAGTATAATATTAGGTTAGGTTATCTGTATATTATAAAATGCAAATTTACATGTATGAAAATATCTGTAGAAAAAAATATATGAATAGAAATAATAATAATAATAATAATAATAATAATTTTTACATAAACAGAAATTTTCAATACGTTTCTCTACAAGAATACAGGCAGCCCTCAACTTTCGCACATAATTGTTTCCTGAAAATATGTTAGAACGTTGAATGTTCGAAAGTAGAGGGATGGAAAAAAATATGCAGCACAAAACTGTGTTTTAAAGTATTTGCTTATCAATATGTATTCATAATGGAGTTAACGAGGCGTGTGTAACTGTTTTCGGGTATTTTCCTTGCAAACTTGTCAAGAGTTAGTCGAATACCATCCTTTCCTTTCTTTTAGGAAATTTTAGAAAATTTGAAATTCATAGAGGAAAACTGTACAAAATTGAAAATTCGAATTTAGATAAATAAAATAAAATTAGATATAAAAAAATTAAATTAAAATTAGAATAAAATTAGAATTTTACAAATTTAAAATTCACGGAGTAGAATTTTACAAAATTTAAAATTTACGAAGCAAAATTTTACAAAATCGAAAATTGCAGAGAAGAATTTTCGAAAATTTGAAATTCATAGATGAAAATTGTACAAAAGTCGAAATCCACGGAGGAGAATTTTCGAAAATTTGGAATTCATGGAAAAGAATTGTACAAAATTTGGAATTGTAGACAATTGGAAATTAACGCAAGCGAATTATTGCTTATTATGCACTTAGTTATCAATTATTTATCGATATAACTTATTTATTTATGTATTTATTGATTTTTTGCGACAGTAATGGCAAGTTACCGACGTCCGGTAACACCGTCGGTAACTAGAGATAGCCACAGTGCTACTGTAGGTAAGTTACCGACAGGAGATAAACCCATAGATAATTTACCGACAGGAGGTAAATTCTTAGATAAGTCACCGACAGGTGATAAAACCCTTAGAGATACGTTACTTATATCTCGAGGTATGTAACGCATGCATTACAGTTACCGACAGCCGGTAATCTAAGGAATAAATAAGCAAAATTCAATTTTAATGGGTTATAGTAATAAAAAACGATGGAAAAACGATATATAGGGGGAACAAGTGACAAATTGAGTGGCCCTCTGAGTGCAAATAGCTAGGAGAATATACACTAATGTATATATTTAGTCATTGACGCAGATATTTAGTATTATTTATTTATTTTTTATTTTAAATCATTTTTTATTTTCATGTCTTCGACAATCACAGCTGCACTTCGTGTATGCTAGTGAGAATTGGGTATGAAATGTGACACTGTGTGGATGTGAGTGCGTGATTGTAATTTGAGTGCGGGATGTTGTGAGCGCGTGTTTTTTGTTATATACAGGGTTTTTCTTTTAGTTACTGCGTAACCGAACCTAACACCCCTTGGAAGGCGGCTATCCTGCGTCCCCACAGGGAGGGGCGTATCGACTAAGGGGCTATGGACATAGCCGGTCCCAAGCCCGGTTGAGAAACAGAGGGGCCTAACTTAACTTAACCTTATCCCCCAACCGGCCACCCTACGCCGGGTTGAAGGATGTTATGCCGTGAGGCGGATTCCCCGCGCCCGGGCTGAGTAACCACCAAACTCTGTGGTGGTTTCGGTCCCCTAAAAAAAAAAAAGGCTGACGGAGAGGATGAACTGAAGAAGCGACAATTAATGGAACTTGCTACTATCAATGGTACCTATCGATATTCTAATACAAAGGTTGCCGCAGCAACAGGTACATACTTTAAAAGTAATTCCTTTTGTACTAAACAAAATTTCTATATGTCGTGCTTGCTTTATAACAGGATAATCGCTTACTTTATGAATGATTTTAATGAATATTTTAAACAAGGTATGTTAACATTAATTAACTCTATTTAATACTATCTAGAATTTTTTAAATAAAGTCACTTCTCGTTGAATTTCTCACTTAGAGTTTAACACAGTTCGACAGAATCTTGGGGACAGTCTCTTGACTATCGTAGACATATTTTACACCTTCGAATCGCTGAAGATCTACGAGAAAGGTTTCTGGAAAATTAACATAATTTTGAAGCTTATATTGATTGTTATTGCATCCTATTCTACTCGTCAAGAGGGTCACGAATCAACTGTTCGCTTTGAAAATTATGTCGAAGCTTCATTAATTCATTAATTCATTAATATTAAATATGATATAAATTAATATTATCCAATATCCATTGCTTTAGTTCCTAAAGTAATTTTATTCTGTTAATCGTTTAAAGAGTTAATAAAACTTGAACATTTAATAGTTAATTTTTCAAAAGAACAATTGAGTTGCAATCCATGGTTCTTTCGAAACTTTTTATTCTCGTGCTGAATGAAACAGCATCTAAAAGCAAAAACATTGAACTCGAGGATCATATTCAAGGTCAATTTTGTGAGAACTTTCTACAAACTTTCACCAATTCGAAGGCCTTTTCAGTTTGTACGTGTAAATAATTTTCACAAAAGATGTTTTGCATTGACAAGTTTTTAAATTTTGGTTCAACTCGTATGCAAAGAACTCATAAAATGTTATCTTAGAAGAGAAGAGAACAACAATTGTTCGACAATTGCATAGTCATACATATCAGATTTTTCTATACTTTATTTACATGTTCACATTAATATGTGATGTATATCTGCAATATTTACTTCAATTGGAAGTAATTCTTTTATTTATGTTATATTATAAGCCATAAAATGATCTCAAACTAGTGAATAGGCTACTACAGATGCACAATTATAAGTAAAATGATTGCGTCACCATTTGGTGTTACGATTCAGTTACAGTATTTGGTATATTTAGTCAATTCATTGAATAACATTTCTGGTATAAAGATTTGAGCTGACGATATACCATGTTTGCCTAATCCATCATAAAAAGATTCCTTTCTCTATACACGCTTGCTTAGCATGTAACACGTAATCCAGAGTTGGGTCAAGATCCTTTAACGTTACGTATCCTTAACTAATGGCGAGTACCCAACAATACAACAATTAAGTAATTTGTTGAAAAACCAGATATTTTTGTTAATTATTACCTAATATGTCTGTAATATTTTAATATACAAATTTGTATGTGTTAATCCACTCATATTGCATTTTGCGTTTGGGCTAAAATAATTAATTTTCTTTAATAATCTACTAAGAAACCGGTTTATAAATATATTTCATTTCTCTAACAATAAATATAATTCTATTAGAGATTTTCAATCTCATTTTAATGATTCATTTCACTCGTTTCACCTAATATTTTATCTATTGACGATAAGATACTTTTCATAAATACATATTTGTTCATTCTATTTAACTAAAATTATCATATGACATTAATTTTAAGAGTAAATTAATATAGATAATTTATCTGTAAAATAGATAATTGTAATTTGTGTTACGATGCATATTAATTGTGCAATATTGCTTCGCTCCATATCTTAACTTACTTTATTTAGTACAGCTGATTTGAAACAACCAAAAATGAGATTTTTCAAAATTATACAGTGTTAGTAATTCAATAATAGACTTAATTGTTTTTCATTCTTATCGTAACTGTAAATTTCTAACTACCACACATTCTGGAATAAATATTTTTCACTTTTTACGATGAATCAGAATGTTCCATTTAGCTACTATCGACAAAATGTGAAAATTATTTATTCTAGCCATTTGTAGTCTGCTCCTTCTTGGACATTGCCAATAAGAGCCAGAAATATTGCTATTTTAGCAATCTTTAGCAATAATTCCTATTGTTAACGTTTTCCAGCAATAGAAAATTTCCATTTCAAGAGAAAACTTGAGGGAAATATGCATTTCTCAAAAAACCAGTGGAATAAGTTTAATCACTAATCAATTCTGATATGCCCTCAGAGGGGATATCTGAGTGCAAAGGGCTAGAAAACGTGGAAGTTAGAAGTTAACAATTATATTAAGAATTAAAAATAATTAAGTCTATTATTGAATTTAATAAGTTATTTTGGTATTTCTTTGCCATTTCAATATTGCATCAAAATTATAATAGATGCGGCACACACATTATGATTTGTCATTATTAATTCAATATTCTTCTAAATCTTCTGTAGCGGTCCTTCGACACTTGTCATCAGAAGGACAGCAGTAGATATATTCTTCCACAAGCCCTGACTTCTGACTTCAATTCTTATATAACAAAATTCTGATCCATCCTTAAGACTGAAACCTCCTTTCTTTTTCCTCGCATCCTTCATTTCTATCTGCTTCCATAAATATTCTCAAAACTGTTAAACGTAGTACATTCTTCTAAATCTTCTGTAGCGGTTCTCCGACTCTTGTCTTCAAAAGGACAACAGTAGATACACTCCTCTGCAAGCCCTCACATCTGACTTCAGTTCTTATATATAACAAATATATATAACAATATATAACAAAATTCTGATACATCTGCTAGGTTCCACTAGCGAGCCGAAGACTGGAACCTCCTCCTTTCCTTATCCTCCTGCCCTTCATTTCTATTTGCTACCATAAATATTCTAAAAATGGTTAAAAGTACTTGTCATCAGGAGGATAGCAGTAGATATATTCTTCCATAAGCCTTCACTTCTGACTTCAGTTCCTGTATAAGAAAATTCTGATCCATCTGCTGGGTTCCACTAGCGAGCCAAACATTGGAACCTCCTCCTTTCCTTTCCTTTATGCTCCTCATTTCTATCTGCTTCTATAAATATTCTAAAAATTGTTAAAAGCAGTAGTGTAAAAAACATTGTTATTTAATTATATTTTATAATAATAATAGCCAAATATGTATTTAAACAAGTATACATACAATGCGTTTCGAAGTAGCTTTGATTAATCGTTCAGTCTTGAATGTTTCAGCTTGTGACGAGGAGTGGAGACGTGTAACAGCAGCTGCTGCAGAGACACAGCGGCTTCTCCCAGGCTTGGCGACACCTATGAGAACACCCAGTGCTCCCCTGGGAGCACCGTTACATACTCTCACCACGGCTATCTGTTCCAACAACCGCGGCATCCCTCCTGAATGGTTTTGGTCCTCCCTCTCTTCTCTCTGCTGGTGATCCCCATGGGTTAATTTACACGCAGTACGCCGATTACGCCAACTACGCAGCCTTGGCAGCCTCTCCTCTCCTCACGGATTACACTACTGCTGATCATTCTGGTGGGTTATTTGCTCGCTGATCTTAGTTGCATCATCGTTCTCACCATAAATATTTTTTATTGTTATTATTACTATTATTATCATTATTATTATTACTATTATTATTTTTATTATAGCTACTTTTCTCGTTTAATCTCTTCTAGATCTTCTAGCACAATTTAGTTAGACAAATAAGAATGTGCGAGGAAAAGAAAGCGGAAGAGAGAAAAAGGCATAATAGAGGTAAATGAAATATTATATATATATCTATATATCTTTTTACTTTTTATCAAGTTCTATTCTTAAACTAGTAGTCCTTAGTGGAGAATCTTCTTTTGTTACAAATTTGTATTTTTCAAACTACTACGTATAGCATTTTTAATTATTATCTTAAACGACGTGCTGTATATTCGCAATTTTTTTTTATTAGAACAAAAAGATTGAGACGGATATTTAATCGGTGTTATAGAATATGGATGGATAATGAATAATTTGATCCAAGTGTAATTCTGTACACACGCTATGTCTTACCATTCAGGTTTTTCTCCAAATTTTGGTAAATATATTGGGCCCAGTCAAGCAATGGTACAAATAGGAGTCGATTTCTTGTGTAACAATGAATCGAAGGTGTAGAATAATATCTTTTCATCTAAAACTCAGGTTTCGATAAAGTATATGTATCTATGCACTTACGTACAGCAGTTGATGCGTAGCGACATCAGTCACAGCATGTTAAAACAATTGATTGTGCATTCGCAGTACAGATTTGTAATAATTTTGGACTATCGTACTTTCTTGCATCTTCTATTGGGATTTGTAAATGTAATTTTAAAGCATCGAACAAGAATTCGTGTCTTTTATGCAATCGAAAAGGTTTTTTCTCTGACTATGATGCTCCGTCATGATGTAAAAAGTTTATGAAAGATGTATCGTTAGCAATACTAAAATTTATTCCATATATCATGCAATTTCAACTATTATTTAGCTCTACAATTGGTATGGAAAATTTTACGATGAGTAACTTACTGAGAATAACATTATTTGGATTGATAATAGCCATTCGCAGTTTCGTATGCAATAATGATTAAACTAATTTCAATAATTCCTTAGCTGGTAAAATATCGCTAACAAAAACAGTCATTATAAGTTCATAATATTCCGAGAAAGTGCATGCGTACACGATAGAGCCTCAAAATTGAGATTCTCGAAAGCTAAGTTTCAGAAGAAACGAACGACATCTATTCTAATATTTTTATTTATTCTTACATAAGAAATCATTTTTATCTATCCCCTTGTACCATCAATTCAAACGCACCCTTTATATTTCAGTTGGTGAACATCGCTAAATAACATCAAGTGGTAATCTTTATCCTTAACGATGAGATGTTCTACGATCTTAACTATCAACAGAAAATCATTCGACTTTGAGATCTGATTGAAATAACTTTGGACAACGTTCTTAAAGAAATGAGAGCAAGCGATATTGTGTATAGCAGTGTTGACGAGTTATGTGCGTATTCATAGCACACATAAATTGTTAGCATCGTTGCACAGAATGCGGCTTGCAGGAATTCTTTAAGAGTACTCCCTAAATACCATAATAAATATATTAAATATTGTATATGTAGTATAAGGTGTATATACTATATAGTACAGGGTGTTTGGCTATGGACAAGCGAAACAGAAGGGTGCATTCTATGGCGTAGACGCCTGACGAAGCAGCGAAGAGCTGCAGGAGGCTGAGCCTCGGAGCAATGATGTTGCAAACGTACAACCGTGTGTATATATGTGCAGGCTCGTACTTGTAGGATTAAATAGTAGACATTCTTAAGTGCTCCTATCGTACGCCTATTTATTACAATATCTCACATGTTTACTTACTTCTACTTTACATATATTATATGGTTTTCGATGAAAGATAATTATACTCAGAAATTGTACAAAATTAGCAGTAATTTTTTTGATCGCATTAAAAGATATTCTGCTTTTCTATTCGAAGTGGACAAATTTTCAAAGAACTTTCTCGATCCCTCTAACGAGCAGTCGTATAAAGCGGCATATCAGTGTCGAGTAATTTTCATAGCTTTCCTGAGTAACTCTGGGTCAATATCTCTGTTATACTTTAACTTTTTAAATATATGTGTATTAGCGAAACTCTTTAAAATGTATATAATTGTATGTAAAGCCTTAATTTTGTCGCCCTTTTATTTCGAGGCTCTCCGGCTTGTTAGAAAATATCTTGAGGTCCCTCCGTTCGAGGATTGCTCTGCTACGGATCGCTTGATGATATCCAATCTCTTTTGGCTGTGCATTCCTGTTCCGTGGATGAAACAAGAGGGAAGTTCATTGTTTATGGAAGAGAAATATGATTTCGCAATCCTAGATTCCCATCTTCGTCGTATCACCTCGTCTATTGTTTTTACATGTTTTATATGTTTATATGCACATGTATGTGTGTGTCTAGCTTCTCGAAACAGCAATACATAATAAAAGGAATGTGTTCTCCACTATTCAACGGAAAGATGCGTATCCGCATATATATGTACATATGTACGTATATATATATTTTTTTTATTCCAATTTGTATTATAACAGTAGTTATCTTATCGCAGTTGGAGATAATTATTTACTATTGCTGCTACTGTTATTACTCTTTACCATCACATAGACTATCGATAATGTCCCACTATTATTCTTTTTATTATTATTAGTAGTATTATCGCTTTATTATTATTGTTTTGATTATCATCATTCTATATGTTTTATTGCCATTTTTTTTGTTGTTGTAGGAAATTATCATTGAGAGGTCGCAGTGGTTTTAAGATTGAGACACGAGAGTCGTTGAAAATTTGGAATACATAGTATTTAGACGATATTATTTTTATTCTAACGTTAAGAGAGTCACATCAGTGATTTGCTAGTCTTATCAGTTTTGATAATTATTTAACAGCGGATATGTTCAATGATATTATAATTTGCATTTCTAAAGCAATCGTTAGTAGCAGATAATAGAGGTATTTAACGTATTGCGAGGGCAAAATCTTAGACTGGCACAAGTAGCATTACTCGATAGACAAAAGATGATTAAATTTGTAATATTATATACGGTCTGTGTCATATCATATATTTATGCAAGGAGAAGCTTTGTCAAGCTTTGTAGCGACAATTGTTTCTGAACATTTAGATAACCTTCGAAACAATTCACACGTGCTGCGTGCTGTATATTTCAAGTAACAGTGCCAGTTACTTATTTTATACGCACAGCTCATGATCGTTCCCCTCTTTTATGGTCAAAGTTTTGTACGTCGTTCAATTTTTTACTTTTAGAGTCTCTAAAGATGTTAATCGAACGTACCAGAAACTATTCGTGCAATAGCAAATTTGTAAAAATAAATTTTAATTGATTAAGGGTAGCTTATCGTATTCGCTTTGTTCAGAGTTCATCGTAGTGCTCGATGGAAGTATCATTAATATTGTGGCGCTCGAATTTTATCACTTGTTTCGGAACGAACAAGATTTCAATGAACGCAGTATTCAAACTCTTGCGCAGTAAACGTAAGGCTCCCGATTCGCATATACATATGTATATATACATAGACTAAATGCATATAGGAACTTATCGATCAAAGGGAAAGACAAATCTTCTCTTCGTGAATGAAAAATACTCTGTTATCGTATGACAAATCATACTTATACATTCGTTACCATTTACTACACATTATAGCGTAGATCATGAATGTGTTCCATAGGTATGATACGTTTGAAAAATGAAATCTCTTGGCGTAATAGCAATGTCTAATCGAAACCTTATCTAACGATAACAATAGCTTCGCTGTTAGTTTTACATGGAAAATAAAAATTGGTTCGCTATATTTGCTCTCGCAGCAACACTTGTAATATTATCTTATCGTTATATCTTTTCCATATGATTTTCTGTTGTACGATAATTGCAAATGGTACGTCTACTATCATTTCTTTCGTACTATTTACTGCAATGGTGCTACTGCATTTAACATGCGTTGCAATAAGTAAATACTCGTAGTGTAAAATTTGTTAGTAATCGGTACCTGTTGGCAAAGATTTATTCAGATCTGAACGCTTTCATACTCAGAAATACAGTGTATATCAACGATTTTAAAAAAGAGACTTCTACTTTTGAAACTTATCATGTCTTGTGACATGCTTCGTGTTCTATTTGTATTATTTAAAGGAATATTAAAAGAAACGAATGTGCACACGTGCAATACGTTTGTACGTTCGACTCTGTAGTGCATTGCCATATCGATTACATACATATGATTATTTCATTAAATATATATAAATATATATATAAATATATATATTTAATGAAATAATCACACAGATATTATTTATTTGTTATAATTTTAATATAAATAAATAAATTTTACTGTAATTTATAGAGTAGAAGTTAAAAAACGAAATAAGCTGATTTCTCGTCGAAGCAAATATTAGATTTTTGCTCCTTCTGTGTTGTACGATTCTATTTACAAATTATGAACTCTTTATTTTGTATAAATATATTTAATCAGAACATCTTCAAAGTTTCAATAAGAATAGAACTAATTAAAGTAATACATTTGTATCGTAAAGTCGAGTGGTACTCGTACTGTCTGAAATATTAAAAAATTCTACGTTATAAAGTTCGCTGATGATTTATTATGTTCTATATGTTATCGTACCACATTATTGGAGGATAGTAATTGAAATTCTTCAACACAAAATGATTGCGAACTCAATAGTTTCAAATTATGCAAAGTTAAATTTACTGTTCTCTCGTTATTTTTATTCGCACGAGAAATTTGCTTATTCTCAGTTGTAAAGTAATTTAAGGCCTTCTATAAGAAAATGAACGACTTTAAAAATAGCATTTGAAACACGAAAATACCTTTTAGTCAAGAGTAAGCCATTTCTTATATTTATATATACGATATTACTCTACTTATTGAATTGTTACATTACAAATGAAATGAACATGAAATGCACGCTTATTAAAATTATGCAGAGTCTAGTGTACAGAGATTTGGTATAATTTATAAGTAAACGTACCTACATTTCTGATATATATATATATATATATATATATATATATATATATATATATATATATATATATATATATATCTATTATTGCATACTTTTAATTGTTTCGCAGATATTGCACAGGGCGCAGCATTTAACAGTAACAATAAAATTTACTGGCCGTCCATTCACCGTATAAAAAAATGTTTTCAAACGACTGTTGTTTGGCATCACAAACAATGTAATAATTAATTTTACAATGCAGCGAGCAGTTTGAAACATTCTTTTTATGCAACGAAGGGAATAACGAGTAAATTTTGATGGTACGATTAATTGATTCATCCTGCGCATATAAATTATATATTTACACCTAGCTCACACACACACGTACAGATATATTCATTTATATTATCATGATTATATTTAATTATGATTTATAATCCTGATAATATATTTTGGTATTCGTATTTGTGAACGCAGTTGTTTTCGTGTGTGCGTACGTACAAAAATATCTTCATATTCTTTTATTATCCACGATTACTTAAGGAACTTAAACGAAATAAGAACATATCACATTAGTCGCTAAGTTTTATGTTAAAAAGTAGCAGATTTTTCAAATATAACAGTCTACAAATTATTCTATACGTCGAAGATTAGAAACAGAAAAATTGAACGGATTGTTTAAGAAACGAGACAATCAAATTGTACTCAATTCCTTGTGATACGTTGGATATAAAATAGATTTGTCGTACAGAAAAAAATATATTAGTCATTTTTTTATAAACGTATTGCTCGGTGGTTGTTGTTTGGTATAATTAAAGATAGATAACATTCATAAATGTTTGTTTTATCCGCTTTTCAATCGTTTGAGAATGATCAATTAAAATTCAGATTGATTGTAAGGAACAATAGTTGCTATTTTTCTACATAGTAGTTTAGTAGAAAACTACGAGAATAAGTAGAGAGGTGAATTCTTATAGATCATTGTGCTAAAAATGCAGGTTTAGAAAAAAAGTACTGTTTTATATGTTCTACAAAAGTTTATAGAAATTGCGAATGCTACGTCTGAATGTTGTTTTCAGTTATTATTATATATTGCATAGCAAAACACAGAGAATACGATATTCAAATATTATGATAGTACGATACTGAAATGTTATGATTATTGCAATATTGTACACATCATGGGTGCGCATATTAGTTTAGAGAAATTAAAAAGAAGAAATTGCTTATTCACAGAAATAAATCATTCATAATATGTTTAGAAAAAGCATACTGTTTCATATATTTTACAAAGGTTTGTAGAAATTGTGAATGCTACGTCTGAATGCTATTTTCATTTATTATTATATATTGTAGAGCAATATACAGAGAGTACGATATTGAAATATTATGATTATTGCAATATTGCAGTTCTGATGGGTGTGCTTTTAAATTTTTGAAAAGAAAAAGTAGCTTTTCCGCTGAAGCAAATTATTTGTACAGTTCTACTTTTATACATATGAATACTATATTCAATTATTATTATATATTGCATTGCAACACACAGAGACTACGATACTAAAATATTACGATTATTGCAATATTGCACGCCTCATGGATGGGCTTATGAGTTTCTGAAAAGAACAAAATAGCTTTCTCGCAAATCCTCAGCCGTAACAAATCATTCATAAAATTCTATTTTCATACATTTCCAAAAATGTTCATACATTTGCTACATATATGTTATACATTTCTTAACAATGTTTCAACATTTTTTGAAATGTATAAAAATATTTGGTCCAGCATCGATATTCGTTCGATACACTCATTGGTAATGCAATGCAAGCCTCTCGATTGGACCATTTTGAAAAATCACGTGTTCGAAATACGTTCAATTGTAACGATTCTGCTAATTGGTTAGACTTTAAACGCCACGTTGAAACGCTACGGCGAACATCAACTATTTCTAATTACAAAAGTTGAATGAAAATTCAACTTTCATATCAAAATATAAAATTTAATTGAAAAACATCTGTCGAAAGTATCGAATGATGTTACGTAAGACGGCGAAAATTGAATATAAAATATTTTTTTTAATTAATTTAAAAGTAAATATTTTTTAAAGTGTAATCATTGCAGTTTATCAAAAAATTTGATTAAAAATTACAGATCAAGAAAACGTATGAAACACGTGTATTCAATTGATGCATTTTATTACGAAACACGTGTATTGAATTTCATTATTACGCGCATTACATCGTTTATTCTTCTTTTTCTTTCAATTAATGTCGCTGTTCAATAGAACAGCATTGTACGCTGTTTATCAGGTTTTAATGCATTGTATATTCAGATAAACGATAAAAAAGAAGATATTAATGCGTCGTTCGCTATTTTTGCGATACAATTTGGTATCACACGCGTTTAGTACGAATCCAATATGAAATTTACGATCCCAACAACGACACATTAGACAAAAATATTGAATTAATTTTTTAATTAAAAGTAGAGCAATTCTTGTTGTCTACTGCAGTGGTTCTCAACCTTGTTTTCGCCTCTTGTCCAGCAAAAAAAATTTCATAGCACTTTTCTGTCATAAAAAGAGATTTTATAGCTAAAATGTTAAATCTTAGTGAAAATTAAATACGCAGTTTGAGAACCCCTTGTTTAAAAAGTTTATATTACACACATAACAGAATAAATTAGAAATATTTGACGAAGGATTTGATTTTTAAATGGAAATACATATATGCGTGTATATGTGTTGTAATAATTAACAATGTTTTAATTACGAACGAAAGATGTCGAAATTTTCAGTGTTGGTAATCGATGGACTAAAGAAAGACAAGCTGACTAGTCAACGAAGAAACATGTACATTTTATGACTTATAATATTTTACATTTATTTTCAGAAGTTTTGTAGAGAAAACAGAAAATTTGTAGAGAAAAGAGAAAAAAGGAGTGCAATGTTTTCTGAAGAACTTGCGATTGAATGCAAACTGATTAAGAATCGCGAGTATAGTGTATATTGGGTTGACGAGAAAGTGTTTTCGCTTTTGTAGTGCGAAATAAGGCCCATTGTTTTTGGACAATGAATAAGTTAACAGTTACAAACAAAATTATAACTTGTTTGTGAACAAACATAAATTTGGTTTTTGAGGCGGATTAAGCGTCCACGTAGGGCACCAGATCGCATAGGGCCCCGATGTCTGAAAACATTTTTCACTTAAAAATTTTGAAAATGACAGAAAAGGTTCAAAAAAATATTTCATAAAATAATTGAACAAATCTAAAAACACAATGTTAAATTTTGGATGGGGGTCTCAAAATTTTTATCTCATAATTCCCCCACTTGCCTTGGATACGCTCCTGAGAGATCAAGAAAATTTTATCGCTTTTTTTTTTTATCCGCCCCTGAGGGGCCCAAAAATTTTTTCGTTTGAGGTCCCTATTTGTCTTGGCCTGCCCCTGAATTTGGAGTCTTTTAAAATTTTAAAGCAAAGTTTTTAATTTATAGCCTTAAAGTTGCATTTTTTTGGATAAGGCAAAATTGATCTGCCCCTGAATCTGAGGTTTCAAAATTGAAAAGCTAAATATTAAATTTGTAGTCTCAATGTTACATTATTTTGATGGAGAGAGCAAAATTTGTATTGCTTAGGGCCCTCACTTGTCTTGATCCGTCCCTGAATTTGAAATCTTCCAAAATCTGAAAACAAAATGTTAAATTTATGGCCTCTGTGGAGGGCGCATAAAAATTACACTTTTTTTTTTATTACTTAGGATTCCACTTGTCTTAATTCGAGCCTGCAAATGTAACTAATACCAAATTTCAACAGTAAAAAATCATAACAAACAGAATTCTTTTAAAATAATTACAATGCTATCTATGCGCGAACATCGAAATTACTTTCTGGCCAACCCAATTTGAGCATCGTGTTGTAAGAAGAATATTTAACCGTTTTAGTGCCATGAACTTTACGAGAAATCCAATCGAAAAGTGCTAAATAGAGCGCAATAGAGCTATTCTCTATTTATCATTTAAAAAATGCTGGGTTACTGTTTCTGCACAATTCTTACAGATATCCATGTGCAGCAAATTTTAGAATTCTCATCGAGTAATTGGTAATTTTAAACACTAAACAGAAGTGCAATCGTATCGCCTGACATTCAGACGGTTAACTTTTTACACTCGAATGTCATCTCTGAGTGAATTGATCGCTTAAAAAGTTTTCTAAAAAGTTTTCCTCAAGTTTTCTATTGAAATGGAAATTTTCTATTGCTGGAAGACGTTGGCAATAGAAGCTAGAAAACATTGTTATTTTAGCAATATTTAGCCATAGTTTCTATTGCCAACGTCTCCCAGCAATACAAAATTCTCATTTCAATAAAAAACTCAAGAGTCAACACATCTCTCAAAAAGCTGCGCAGTTACAATTTCAATCCCTAATCAATCCTAATACCCCCTCAGAGTTGACATCAGAGCGCAAACTCCAAAAAGAAACCATAACAAAGAGAAAACAGAAAAGAGAATCAATCGATCACAAAGTTCCTCCCCAGAAGCGAGGACAATTTTAATCTTTTATTACTGTTTATATAGTGGCAAATTAAGTCGCCTGCAGAGGACTGGAGATTGATAAATGCATGTGGGAAGAAATGAATTATAGACGTTTGCGAGAAATTACAAATTTGCAATATCTCTTTGTAACAAATTTTAACACAATTTTAAGTCATCAAATAATTTACTTTTTCTTAGATTAGAAATTAGAAATAAAATTAGAAACGTTTCGAAATAGAAAAGAATATTAAAACACAATTTTAAGTCATCAAGTAATTTACTTTTTCTCAGATTAGAAATCAGAATTAAAATTGAAAACGTTTTGAAATAGAAAAGAATATTGAAACATAATTTTAAGTCATCAAATAGTTTATTTTTTCTTAGATTAGAAATTAGAAATAAAATTAGAAATTTTGCAAAACAAAGAAGACTATTAAAACACAATTTTAAGTTTTTCCAGAAAAATGTAAAAAAAAAGTTAGTCGTTTCAAATTGTCCATAGAAAAAATAATTTACTATTTCTTAGATTAGAAATTAGAAATAAAATTAGAAACAGAAAAGAATATTGAAACACAATTTTAAGTTCTCCCAGAAAAATGTAAAAAAAGAAATTAGTCATTTGAAATAGTCCATAGAAAAATAATTTACTTTTTCTTAAATCTTTTTCCACAAATTTCGATAAAAAATCTAAAACAAAAGGCATCATTAATTAAGCACAAAATTTTAGGCACAAAAATTCGAATCATTCTTTATTTCTCACTAAAAAAATGCAACGATAAGGCGAATAATATTGTTGCATGACCAACCCTATTACAACATTGATAATACAGCATAAACTCCTTTCTGAATCATAGTTCCGAATTCCAACTTCTCTAGCCTCCCGTATCCTACTCACTCATCCTGCCCTTTGATTGTCCCTTAACCTTCGTACCTCAGATTACTCACCCTCAACCCTATAAATACTAACCACTCTTCGCCCATAGTCAGAATACTGTAGTCGTCTCTTACGTGCGGAACCAGTGTTTCAATAAAGCTCTGAAAGTCTCTTCGTAAAAATGTTGCTTTGATTCCGTCGCGTTCGTCGGATACCGGAATCCAACAATTTTCAATAAAAAAAATTTCTTTCAGAAGATTTCAATTAATTAATACCTCCGCACAAATGATCGTTTTATACATTCGCGAGCGTCCTGCGATTTACAATCGTCGGAGTTTTTAAGTTTTAAGACAATGTTAACTGCCCGCAATTAGGTTTGTAAAGACTAGACGTCCTCGAAACGATTTGTTCTCTTCTTTCCTTCCTGTATCATCGCGCGCAAGAAGGCGTACGGTATGGGTGCGCACCTACCTATTCTTTACATTTCATACGATTATTTCGTGACAATAATCGTGTGCTAGCTATAAATTACTGTGAGAAAGGTTGAAGTGAAGGAGAAAAGAAGAAACGAAAGAAAGATGCTGATTTTCGAAAACTGTACAGTTTGCGTTGTAAAAATTATTTAATTGGACGATTCTATTTGGTTTTTAACGATCTTGAATCACATATTTCTTATAGAAAATGAAATAATTAATGAAAGTAACGATAGATGAATGATATTACTCAAACGTGAACAATTTTAAGTCAAGAATTATTGATAGAAGAAAGTGTTGGCTAAGCGTTAATATTTCCGTGTATCTACTTAACATACTTTTGTTGCATTGTTTTTTCATTTTTCTCTTGCCAACTTGTGCCTGTGGAACACTTATTCATTCCATTTCGTCTGCCCTCTTTTATGCGTCCACAGACACGTTTGTGGACGTGCACGTCGTACGCGTATTTGAATAAGTATTCGTGCAAGTTGTGTGCTATGCAAATGAGATATATGTCACCGTGAAAGACTGAAATTGGAGATTATCGATATTTTTCTGTGAACGTCCACGCGTACCAAATGTGTCACTGAGAGATCGAATATTTGGTTACGTTTGTTCGAACAATGTTGCGGTATATGTCGACAAACAGAGATAAACTCTGGTGATGGTTGAAACGTAAGAGAGAGAGGACGCAGTCAGAGAGAAGAAAAGAAAATTATGCTATACTATACTAACCCTTTGCACTCGGATGTCTCGTCTGAGGGGACATTAGAATTGACATTAGAAACAAGAAAATTTCTCTCAAATTTTCTATCGGAACGGAAATTTTCTATTGCTGAGAGTCGCTAGCGTTAAAAACTATTGCTAAATATTGCTATTTTAGCAATGTTTCTAGCTTCTATTGCCAACGTCTCCCAGCAATAGAAAACTTCCATTTTTCCTCAAGTTTTCTATTGAAATATTGCCAACGTCCAGGAAGCAGCAGAGTGCAAAGGGCTAAATAAAATAAAATGCAGGGGCGGATTAACCCTTTGCATTCGACGCTTTTCCTGCAGTTTTCTATTGCTGAAACAAAAGTTAGCGATAGAAACTATTACCAAGCAAATTTTCTAGCAACAGAAAGTTTCCATTTCGATAGAAAGCTTTGGGGAAATTGTGCGTTCTTCAAAAACTTGCAATGGAATAAGTTTTTAACTTTCGTAATCAGCCATCAATTTCTTCAGAATTGCGACATCCAAGTGTGCAAAGGGTTGAATTAACGCAAATGGGGCCGTCATCATTAAAAATTTCAGTCTTCAGGGGCGAATCAAGACAAGTGAAAGTCCTGAGCAGTGAAAATTTAATTCTTAGGGACGGATTAAGGCAAATGGGGCCCTCATCATTGAAAATTTTGGGGTACTCAGAAGTGTATCAAGGGAAATGGGGGCATTGAGTAATGAAAATCTCAAGATTCTCTCAAGGACGGATTAAGACAAGTGGGGGCCCCAAGCATTGCAAATTTACGGATCCCCAGGAGTGTATCAAGGAAAATGGGGGCTCTAAGTAATGAAAATTTCAAGATTCCTTCAGAGACGAATTAAGGAAAACGGGGGCCCTAAGCATTGCAAATTTTGGAGTCCTCTTGGACAGATTAAAGCAACTGGGGAGCTCATCGGTGAAAATTGTGGGTCCTCAGGTGCGTATCAAGGAAATTGGGGGCCCCAAGTGGTAAAAGTTTCAAATTTCCCTCAGGGGCGGTTCTAGACACGTTAGGGGCCCTAGATGGTAAACATTTTGTCCCACTTCCAAAAAAATGTAAAAAGTGCAAAATTCTTTTTAAAATTACCGAAATGGTTAAAAAAAAACCATGAAATAATCGAACAAATCTAGAAACGATATTTTAATTTTATGGCCAGTAAATTGCACTTTTCGGGGGGGGGGGGTGCAAAATTCTTACTACTTAACGTCCTCACTGCTCTTGATCCACCCCTGAGGGCTTCAAAATTTTCAATGCTTAGGGCCTCCACTTGTATTCATTCGCCCCTGGGGAAATTTTATAATTTTCATTGCTCAGGGCTCCCATTTTACTTGATACGCCCCTGGGGAACCCACAATTAGCAATGCATAGGGTCCTCGTGTTTCTAAATCCGTCTCTGGAGGAAATTTTGAAACTTTCATTGCTCAGGGCCCCCATTTTCCTTGATACGCCTTAGGGGACCCCAAAATTTGCAACGCTTAGTATCACCATGTGTCTTAATCCACCCCTGGGGGAAATCTGAAATCCTCCTGGGAGGAATCTTGTAATTTTCACTAGTCAGGGCGCTCATTTTACCTTGAGACGCGCTTGGAGATCCCCAAATTTGCAATGCTTAGAGTTCCCATGTGTCTAAATCCGCTCCTGGAATCTGAAATTTTCACTACTCAGAGCCCCTAATTGTCTCGATCCGCCCCTGGATCGCGCCATCTGACACTTAAAACAATTAAACTTTCTCCTATTTCCACATAAATGACACATTAAAACGTTGCGTTCTTGTCTGAACGCAATATAGAAATATTTTTCATTCAACTGAATGTCGACATCTGCCTGCATAATTATTCAGCAAACATCTCGTACATTCGCCAAGCGATTTTCCGAATTCTCAGATTCACCGGAGAATATCGACGTTCGCTAGATATCGATCTTTCACGGTAATATGTAGAAGAAGTAAGAGGTAGTCTATCATTTTGGGAAAGATGGCAGGGGTGGTATTACGACACGATGCGAAGGCTTTAAACTACCAGCGAACATTTGAAATATATTCTGTTCTAAATTCGGATGTCCTCGAATGTTCCATTTGAATCCAGGATATTACTTAATATGCGGCGTCTAGAAGTATACATACATCCACCTGAAATTTGCCTGTACATATCACAATAATTTTAATATAACCGCCCTCACGTGAACGTTCCGGGAGAGCTTTAACGGACTAATCCGTATTGTTAGTTTCGAATTTTTTTCTACACACCGTAAACGATCAATTTTTCGAGTAGCGATTTTTGGCGAGCACTCTGCATTCTGTCCTATTCATTATTTATTTTATTTATATATACATATATTTATTTTTTTTATGTATCACCACTAACACAATACCACGCATAATTTGTAACGGCACATTTATTACACAAAGTGATCTCATTCTGTCACACGAGTCGTGTAACTACATACTTATGCGTTGTCTTTATGAAACTAACCAAAAATGCTCCACACGGCCAAGTTGACGCTAACTTAATATCTCTGTTCGCATGCATATCTTTGAAAAATCTGAGCGAAAACGAAAAGTCGAAAATGTACGTGATTAGAATTTTTTAAAAGCATTCGAGCCAATCGCGAAGTGCGCTCGGTTTGAAAATTTTGCCGTGAGAAATTAAATGTTTGCTCGATCACCGTCTGAGTTTATTTCGCGCACGAACGATCCAGAAGGAACGTTCTCTCTTTGGTACACGTCTCCCTGAACGATTAACGGCACAGTATTTATATATCGTATATAGATGTTAACACCATGCAATGGTACGCTTTTTTTTTCAGAGATTGTACAGTAGACTCTCTCATCTCATTGTACGGCACGCGTGCAAAAATTCTCTGGCCTTTTGACACCTGCTTACCGATAGGATTTGTTACAGTTTTAATACGATTCACAGTAATAATACAAGTGGCTGTAACTATATGTATTTAATAATCGTACACACGTTCAATGTAATTTAGCGCTACTAGATGGTGGGACAGGTGCACACCCAAGCTGCTTAAAACAAAACCAAAAAAAAAAAGACAAAAAAAAATGATACAATTCTTGGGAAAATAACGTACTCCTCGCATTTCGAATAACTAAAAATCATCTCTAAACTTATCACCTTCCAAATTCCAAAGTCTGCTTTTTTTAAAACTTCCGCGGGTATTCTCGAGAATCATTGTATCCGCGTTCTACAGTTGTTACGTAGAATTATCTTCACGAGTATCCTAAACGAAACATGCAACCAAAAGTAACAACACAATTCAACTGTCTAATTATCGACTCGCGATTCTTTGTCCCCGCAGGAGAAAGCCTGTCGTCTTTTTCGATATCTTGAAACAAAATTTTGAAACTTGCAACCAATGAAATGATTGGAAAATTTGGATAACTCTGAATCGCGCGTAAATGTTCGCAATCGTTCGATAATTAGAGGGGCATTGAAAGTAAACGATGAATGGCAAATAACGAAGTATCAGCTTCATTTTGTTAATATAACAATATTTCAACAAAAAATGTTTCCACCACGTATCATGTTTTATATGAAACAAATGCTTATACACACTCTAATATCGATCAAAGGATAGTGCAAAGCAGTTGCTTGTTAAACGCAAAAGTTATACTCCATCGTATTCGCTTTTTTTTCACATCAATTTTCGTTCGCTTAAAAAAAAAAGAGTAAAACCTAGATCTCAGCGGTTCTCAAACTTTTTTCAGGGCAGTTATCGAACCCGCCTCTGGGCCCTTGAGGTGGACGGTGTTTACTTTTAACCGTTCACCAGCCCCAGAGGCGGAAAGTCATCTCTCCGCCGGGGGAAAATCCGGCTCCTCCACTGGAACAAGGAGAATGGGGAATAATAATAGGGACGAATAATAACGCATTAAACGTTTAACCACGATATAGAACAATAACAGGTATTAAATAGATACATAAATAATAAAATCGTAGAGAAAATAGAGAAATAGTATATAATAATAGTATTAAGAGTAAATTAGGATTGAATAAGAATAAAAATAAAAAAAAAATAAGGGAGACTTGAACTCGCAAATTTTTTGATCACTGGACTACTGTGACTCCATCTGCCGGTTAAACTTGAAAATACATCGCTCATTATATATAATTTAGTATGGTAAATAATTATTAAGAATGGTAAATAATGCAACTAAGCAGGGTAAATGATCAAATGTCGGTACATAATCATTCCGTAAACAGTTCGTTCGAAAAGTAAGTTGACAGCAACGTGGAGTTAGCCATCGTTTAGACACGTGTAACCGGACAATAATTTTACCATTGCCATATGGAGGGATCATATAATATTGCCGAAATAGTGTCAGAAAATCTGAAGCTCTCCCATAATAAATCATAATAAAATCATAATAAATTAGGACAAAATATTAGAAAATAAGAAGCAACGCCTCGCAAAAATGCTCGATTAGAATACTAAGAACAACTTTTTTTTATAGTAAACTTGGAGTATGATGTCCAAGGAAGAAGAGTTTTTAAAGGATCCAACTCTTAATTTTGTTAACGTTTAGTCGAAGCTGTTTCTTCTTAGTATAATTTGATACTGTGTTAAATTTCCAAAATGTACATTTATTAGGTTGGAAACTATGAAACGGGCTTTTTTTGTTTAGTCTGTGTTCAGCTGCGACTGAGAGAGATACATTGTAACGTGCGCTCGATATTTTTTTTTTAAAAGCTTAAAGGTATTCTTCTTACTCATTTTCTACAATTTTTTCGTTTTTGTATCCCATTTTTATTTTATTTTCATCCTAAACCAGATGCAAACGAAACGCGATTTACATCCACTCCTCTCGTACGAGTTTAAATTAAATCGTACCGCAGCTCAAGCCTCGAGAAATATTAATCAGGATCAGAGATGGATCCAGCAATGAAAAGAATGCTCGATATTGGTTCGAAAAATTTCGTTCTGGCAATTTGAGTATCGTCGATGAGCCTCGAGGAAGAACACCAGCCCATATTGATAACGAGGAATTAAGGACGACTGTGGAATACGATCCACGCACAACTAGTCGAACAACTTGGGTCTAAACTAGGAACTAGTCGTACAGCTGTGTTAAAACGTTTGCGTGCAATAAATAAAAAAATAAATAAATAAAATTCGACTCATATGTGCCGCACAAATTGACGCAACTGCAGATGATCGCTCGTTTCATAGTTTCCAACCTAATAAAAGAGATTAGAGTTTGAAATTTGTAAATGGCATTTAACCCTTTGCACTCGACCACTTTTTCGGTCACACCTCATTTTTTCTATCACTAATCTCTTGGTGAATACAACTGATCTAATTTTTCGACAGCTGAAAATCAATTTCATCCTCGCTCGAGCTAATTTCACCTTCGAAATTCATTTTTGTAGGGCTTCAAAAGTTCAAATCAGTCGATGAAAAACTCCAGCTGCTGTGCGAAACACCGTGGCGAGTCGCCTCTCAAGCGTAAAGGGTTAACCCTTTGCAGTCAGAGTTATTTTTCAATTTAGCAGCTCAGTCGTCGACAACTCCCTATTATTTCAAGCGTTTCGTTTGAAATTCACTTGAAATTTACTTGAAAATGTTGTCAGTTGCATGACAATTCCTCGACTGTTACTTGCAAACTCTAAAACAACTCTAAAATTTTGTTGCAATGTGCTGTCGAGTTAACCCTTTGCAGTCTGAATTATTCTTCAATTTAGTAGTTCAATCGCCAACAATTCCCTACTATTTCAAGCGTTTCGTTTGAAATTCACTTGAAAATGTTGTCAGTTGCAGGACAATTCCTCGACTGCTACTTGCAAACTCTAAAATTTTGTTGTAATTTATATTCGCTTCTTTTTTTCATTTAGCGATGCCAAGTCACACTCGACAAAGGTCCGCAAAGGATTAATTTCGTATTTTGTATCAATTTTTATGATACGTCAATATAGCTATTGAAGTGAGGAGGAATTAAAAATGAGAATCTTTACAAGTTCTATGTTTTTAGTAAGAACGTAGTAGATTATGTTACTTTGCATTTGTTCTTCGAAATTGTTATTCATGCCAATATAACCCAATTCAACACTTTGTTTTTAGTAAAAAGATTATACAGGTTACGTTACGTTGCATTTGTTTTTCGAAATTATTATTAATACTAAAATAACCTAACCTATAACACTTTCTTTGCGTTTTTTAGTAAGAATATTGTAGGTTATGTTACGTTGCATTTCTTATTCGAAATTGTTATTCATGCTAATATAACCCAATCTATCACTTTGTTTTTAGTAAAAAGATTATACAGGTTATGTTACGTTATATTTGTTTTAACGAGGCGTGTGTAACTGCTTTCGGATATTTTCCTTGCAAACTTGTCAAGAGTTAGTCGAATACCACCCTTTTCTTTCTTTTAGAAAATTTTCCAATATTTTAAATTCATAGAGGAAAATTGTACAGAATTTGAAATTGACAGACCAGAATTGTACAAAATTGGAAATTCACAAAGCAGAATTTTAAAGAATTTGAAATTTACAGAGCAGAATTTTAGAGAATTTAAAATTCACAGATCAGAATTTTACAAAATTCGAAATTCATTCCATAATAGCCTAAAATTTGTCAAGATTTATGAATGCTTCGTTCATATATTTAATTCTCAAAGTCTTGACCTTTTTATCAGCTTCTTTTGACCACGTTTCCATTATGTATTTCATTGTTGCTCGATTAAGCGTTTAGACAAAACTATTAAAAAAGCTGTAATTTTAAAGATGTGCGAATATCGAGGGCCGTCTGTATATCGTTTCTTTCTTATTATAATCTAAGGATGTTCGAATGGAGGTTCTCGAGTTCGTTCCGGATTCAGTCAGCATGGCTAATTTGGATCTGCGTGCCTTCCTCCTCGACACTGCCAAGGCCCCCAGCCTGCGAGCTTTGTTGGGTCTCCACGGTGACAAGTGTGCTTGCTTCCGTTTTGACTGTCGTTCTGCTTCCGGTTCTGACCGTTCCCGTTACAAGACGAAGGGTTTCTAATTTCCAATAACTTCTGTCTCTTGCACAGAAAAAAGAAAGAAAAGAGAAAAACACTTGTTTCTATTTTATTTTCATTTTTTATGAGAATAAAAGTAAAAGTAGAGGAATATGTGAAATTGGAGGTCCACTGAGGAAGAGGAAATTTTGTAATCATTGCTTGGTATAGGATTTGTAATCGTTCTGGATAATTGTATAATAATTCTTCGTAGGTTTTTATTTAGTTTGGTTGTTTAGGTTATTGGTGGGTTTTATTTTTGACAGTTTGCATTATTGATGCAGGATATTAGTATTTTTCAAGAGTAATAATACTCGAGAATATTAATATTGTTCGAGAGTAATAATACCCAAGATTATTAATAGTATTCTAGAGTAATAATATTCAAGAATATTCATATAGTTCAAGAGTAATGATATTCAGGACTATTAATATTATTCGAGAGTAATAATATTCAAGGATATTAATATTATTTGAGAGTAATAATATTCAAGAATATTCATATTGTTCAAAAGTAATAATACTCAAGAATATTAATATTATTCAAAAGTAATAATATTAAAAAATATTAATTTTGTTCGAGAGTAGTAATATTTAACAATATTAATATTGTTCGAGAGTAATAATCCTCAAGTATATTAATATTATTCGAGAGTAATAATATTCAAGAATATTAATATTGTTCAAGAACACTAATAGTATTAAAAAATATTAATATTGTCCGAGAGTGATAATCCTCAAGAATATTAATGTTATTCAAGAATTTTAATATTGTTCGAGAGTGATAATCCTCAAGAATATTAATATTATTCAAAAAGAAGTAGAATATTCGAGAATATTAATGTTACTGGAGAATAATAATATACAAGAATATCAATGTTATTCAAGAATAGTAATATTGTTCGAGAATAATAATATTCAAGAACATTAGAATTATTCAAGAATATTAATATTGTACGAGAGTAATAATATTCAAGAATATTAATAATATTCGAGAGCAGTAATATTCAAGAATATTAATGCTATTCGAGAGTGGTAATATTTAAGAATATTAATATTGTTTGAGAGTAATAATATTCAAGACTATTAATATTATTCGAGAGTGATAATCCTCAAGAATATTGATATTATTCAAGAATAATAATAATATTCGAGAATATTAATGTTACTGAAGAATAATAATATTCAAGAATATTAGTGTTATTCTAGAATATTAATATTGTTCGAGAGTAATAATCCTCAAGAATATTAATATTATTCAAGAAGAATAATAACATTCGAGAATATTAATGTCACTGAAAAATAATAATATTTAAGAATGTCAGTATTATTCAAGAATATTAATATTATTCGAGAATAGTAACATTCAATACAACATTAATATTGCTCTAGAGTAATAATACCCAACAATATTAATATTATCCAAGAGTGTTGAATTCCGTGATTCGCCAAACTCGAAGAAATAAAACGCAACACTTGTACCAAGACTCGTTTAGCGGTTGGTTCATTCTGCACAAGTTCCGCACGCAAGTAGCCACTGCAGTAATCTCGTACGCAACTGACTGTCCAATTACGTAAAACCCTAAAAGTCCGTTACTCCTTTATCGCCCGTGTAAATATGGGTATCCGTTTCCAAACCGCACTCAGTGTCAGTTTGAGTGGGGATGGCGGTCGTTGCGTTGTAGAAAATGGATTCGAGTAGAAGCACAGTGTACAGGATGGGTCAACAACTATTAGCAGATATCTTCGAAACCATAAGTTTCACAGAAATATTTGCTTATAGAAAATTGCACAGTACGAAAGGGGCTATCCCCTTTGGCGATAATAGTTTTTTTGCAGGTGAAGATACTTCGGATATTTGAAGGTAATTTCCAGTTTTTTTAATAGATCGATATATTTTTGCTTTTGTATTATGGTGGATGCCCCTGTGGCCGAACGAGACTTAGTCTCGGTCGAGCGTCGGGGTAACTGAAGGGCCCACATCGCGGGAAAACGATCACCGCGGCGCTGCTGGGTTTTTCTTCTCCCGTTCCAGAGGACTGGTTCGCGTTGGCAAGTCGATAGGAAAATGCTGAGTATGCCCTTAAGGCGAGGTAGCAGACTCGTGCCCTATCCCGGGGCCGGGTTCAGAGTAATCTGTATTATGGTGGAGGATCTTAAAACGAGTTCAACGACCTATAACATAAGGTTATTGAAAGTCGTAGAAAGTAGAGAAGGGTACTTAATACTTACTGTTTTGGTAATAAGTGAAACAGTGAAACAGTGAATGTTTACTGTTTACTTCACTGTGAATAAACACTGCTTGAAGGACACTTTAATAGTTCGCAGATAAGTTAAATATGATAAGATTAGTATCGATACATTGGTTAATCTGTTCTAAGGAACAATAAACGTGGGGTCTTCGAAAATTGAATTATTTTTCATTAACTATTCTTCAGATTAACATTTTTACCTTCAATAGTTGACGCTCGTAGACTTTTTCATAACCAACCGTGTCATAAATGAAGTATTTTCTTTGGGATCAGTCGTAAACGTATGCTTCATTTACTGCCAAAACCACAAGTATTATCGCCCTCCTCTACTTCCTATGACATTCAATGACCTTATGTTATAGGTCGTTGAACTCGTGTTAAGATCGTCTATCGTAAATGGGAAGCAAAAGCATATTGATCCATTTAAAAAAATGGAGGTGACCTTCAAATGTTCGAAGTACCTCCAGCTGCAAAAAAATTATTATCGCCAACGGATGGCACCCTTCGTACTGTGCAATTTTATATCAGCAAATATTTCTGTGAAACTTATAGTTTCGAAGATATCTGAGGTGATAATAGTTATTGCCTCACCCTGTACAGTAGCGAAACTCTATGTTGGTCTCAGTGAAGCCCAGAATGGAGTGCGCATGCGCGAAACTGGCTGTACATCGAATAGAGAGCACTGTCGTTCCAGCAGTTCCGACCCTGACGTTTTATCTTTCCACAATTTGCATTGCAAAAGAATATAATTTGTGGACGGCGTTTGCGAGGGCTCTGCTGTACATAAAATACTTTCTCTGAGTAGATGGCGTTTGCGAGGGTTATTTGCCCTCAAATTGCCCAACGAGAACATCTTTTGATTTATACAAATGTATAGAACAATCTTTTCTTTGGTATTTCATTTTAGGGGCGCTTCTTATTTACTATTCTGCTACATTTTACATTTCTTATACTTCTCTCCCTTTGCTACACTTTCTTTGTACTTTTAGTTTATCGTAATATTATAATTGTTACTTCGTTACTTGTTATTCTTACTATTATTACTAAGTGTTATTATTTGCGCTTCTTATTCTATTATATTACTATCTTCTCGATACAAAGAGCAAAAAATAAAGAGCAAGCGAGAGAAAAAATTCGAATATCTAATAAATTCGATTTTTAATACAATTGAAATTTTAGATAAAATAGAAATCTAAGAAATGTATTTCTATTGTTTGCATCGATGCGTACATCATTTTCCATTTCTACATTAAAATATTAATTACGAATCGTAATTAAAGTATTCGTATACACGTATCGTAATATAAATTGTAATGCGTTCAGAGTTAACAAGAATGAAAGATTTCAAGTTGATCGAAATTTCTCATAACATCGTCTCTCGTAATTGTGAGAAAGGGAATTTATAAACCTGAAAATTTGAAAAACCTTATTTCAACTTCAAGTTTGGTTAGATGTTTAACCGAATTTCGAACGCTAAGAAAGAAAGAGAGCAAGTGAGAGAAGTTCGCATGACACTGCGAGACAATTGGTCGGTTCTGCGCATGCGCACTTCATTCTGAGCTTCACAAAATCGTAAGAGTCTTGCCACTGTATACTGTGCCTCTATAATAAAAATATATATCTTGTAGATGGCGTCTGTAAGGGTTTCGTCCCTTATTTTTTTCCCTTAACAGTCCTTATTTTTTAAAAATTTCATTTGAAAAACCTTATTTCAGCTTTAAGTTTGGTTAAACATTTAACCAGCCTTTCGAACGCTAAGAAAGATAGTGAACAAGTGAGAGAAGTTCGTATGAAGCTGCGAGACAATTGGTCAGTTCCACGCGTACGCACTCCAGTTTCAGCGACGCTTGCATCAATGGCGTCGACATAGAGTTGCGCTATTACATTTTGAGATTAAGTTATGATGCAAGTTATGAATAAATAAATAGATATAAATGTAAGTAAACGAAAGTTATAATAGTAAGCAAGGAACGCAACGTGATACTCGAAAAATACAAAGAAAAGGTACGCGACGAGATAAGATGTATGCAATGAAAAAAATAACGTAAAGTGTGCGATGGAACGATAAGTACGAAGAGAGCAAACGTTTAAATGCCAAAGACTGATAAAACGATTGTTAGAAAAGTAAAGACCGTTTTTTCGTTGGTCGATATGAGAACACAAAGCCCTCGCAAACGCCGTCCACAAATTATATTCTTTTGCAATGCAAATTGTGGAAAGACAAAACGTCAGGGTCGGAACTGCTGGAACGACAGTGCTCTCTATTCGATGTACAGCCAGTTTCGGGCATACGCACTTTATTCTGGGCTTCACTGAGACCAACATAGAGTTTCGCTACTGTACAGGGTGAGGCAATAACTATTATCACCTCAGATATCTTCGAAACTATAAGTTTCACAGAAATATTTGCTAATATAAAATTGCACAGTACGAAGGCGATCCGTTGGCGATAATAATTTTTTTGCAGCTGGAGGTACTTCGGATATTTGAAGGTCACCTTCATTTTTTTAAATGGATCAGTATGTTTTTGCTTCCGTATTACGATAGACGATCTTCGAAAACGAGTTCAACGACCTATAACACAAGGTCATTGAATGTCATAAAAAGTAGAGAAGGGCGATAATACAGCCGCGCATGCGCACTCCATTCTGGACTTGACAAAATCGCGAGAGCTTCGCTGCTCTGTGTGTAGTATATATAAGTAGGACGAGCGTAGATGAGAACAGCCAAGGTGTGGGGAGAGACTCTCCGTGAATCATGGATGCAAATCGGATTAGTCTCTTAATCTCGAGAATACTCGAGTTTAAAAACTCTGCCAGAACTGTTGGGAATATTTAAAACGATTAACGTAAGCATAGAAGATCGAATTACTTTCGTCAGTAAATTTTCTGTTTTTCATTCGTTTCCATTGGGAGAATGTTAACGATTTTTTGTTAAGGTCGAAGGTTGTTGTTATGCAAACACGTATTTATGTTAGTTCTTCGTTATCGATTATTCATTGGTTCTTAGAATTGGAAATGTTTGATATTTTCTTGTTAAACTTGGATGCGTAGATTCGATCGTTTCAGATTTTAATGGGTACAGCAGTCTTTAGCCGTCGATTTTGCGTCTCTTGTGAAATTAATATCAATTTAGAGACTCTTAATGTAGAATATTTTTAGTTGAGACGATCTCAGAGATTTAATATTTCAAATAAAATAGAAAAATTGAAAAGTTTAGGAACTCTTGACTTGAGTTATCAATATTTAAGATTTTAACCAAACTCTAAGCAAATAGATAATAATTATACAAACTTAGAGATTCTTAATGTAGAATCTTTTTAGTTGAGAGAATCTTAGAGATTTAATATTTGAAATAAAATAGAAAAGTTGAAGATAGAAATTTTTTACTTGAATTATCAATATTTAAGATGTTAACCAAAATCTAAGCAAATAGATATTAGTTACACAAATTTAGAGACTCTTGATGCAGAATCTTTTTAGTTTCGAGAATCTCAGAGATTTAATTTTGAAATATAATAAAAAGGCTGAAAATTTGGAAAATTTGATTTCAGTGAACAATATTTGAGATTTTAATCAAACTCTAAGCAAGTCGATATTAATTACAAACTTTGAGATTCTTAATGCAGAATATTTTTAGTTCACAGACTTAATTTTGAATTATAATAAAAAAGCTGAAATGTTAAGAATTCTTGATTTGAGTGATCAATATTTAAGATTTAGTTTTGAAATAAAATAGAAAAGCTGAAAACGTTAGAAACTGAACTCGAGTGATCAATATTTAAGAAATTAACGTTGATAATAATTACCATTTGACTTACTATAACTTACTATAACAAAATTTAACGTATTTGAAAGAAATATTCATTGAACAAATTAATGTCAATTTTCTAACGTCTCGTGACATTGAATTATTTAAGTACTACCGCGTATATTCTTTAGTATTCCATCGTAGCCGCAAAAACGAATCAGAAAGAGGAAAGTGACTGCATTGTTTTGCGAGGTGGCGAGCTTACGCGTTTCTTGCATTTTCTGGCCATTCGTCAAAAGCCAGTGTTGTATCTTTTTTTTTCTGCATCCACGAGTCTCAAAAGAAGCGATTTCAACTCGATATTCGCACATCTTTAAAGTTTCAATTTTTCAATATTTTTGTCTAAATTCTTAATCGAGCAACAATGAAATACATAATGGAAGTGTGAACGAAAGAAGCTGATAAAAACGTCAAGACTTTGACAATTAAATATATGAACGAAGCGTTCATAAATCTTGACAAATTTTTGGCTATCACATTTTTGGCTAAAATTCTGCTCTGTAAATTTCAAATTCTTTAAAATTCTGCTTTGTGAATTTCCAATTTTATACAATTCTGCTCTGTGAATTTCAAGTTTTGTACAATTTTCCTCTATGAATTTAAAATATTGGAAAATTTTCTAAAAGAAAGAAAAGGGTGGTATTCGACTAACTCTTGACAAGTTTGGAGGAAAATACCAGAAAGCAGTTACACTCGGCTCGTTAACTTCATTATGAATACATATTGATAAGTAAATACTTTGAAACACATTTTTTTATATCCCTCTGCTTTCGAACGTTCAACGTTCGTAGATATTTTCAGGAAGCAATTATGTACGAAAGAGGCGCGTTGCATCCTCGCGTTTACTTGTTCTTTTGAAATAGGCGCCGTAACTGAATCCGACTGCATATTTTCAACAGCTGAGTGCTCTCTGTTGAATTCGTGCAGCCTTCTTAATTGCCAGTTTGTCCCAGTTTTTCGACAGTTTACGATTGTAGGATATGAACAGAGTGTATGAGAGAAACAGAGAGAGAGAGAGAGAGAGAGAGAGAGAGAGTACGAGAGAGATGAGAGAGAGAGAGAGAGAGTGAGAGAAAGAAAAATGAGAGAGAGAGAGAGAAATGAGAGAGAGAGAGAAATGAGAGAGAGAGAGTGTGAGAGAGAGAAATGAGAGAGAAATGAGAGTAAAAGAGGAAGAGAGAGAGTAAGGGAGAGAGAGAGAGTGAGAGAAAATGAGAGTAAAAGAGGAAGAGAGAGAGTAAGGGAGAGAGAGAGAGTGAGAGAAAATGAGAGTATTTAAGCGAAAAAGAGAGAAAATGAGTCTTTGAAAGAGAAAAAGAGAGAAATTGAAAGTATTTGAGAGAAAAAGAGAGAAATTGAGAGTGTTTGAGAGAGAAAAAGAAAGAAAGGGAGAGAGTTTGAGCGAAATGCGGTACGATCGAAATCGAGTAAATTAATTAATTCGATCGCGTGATTGATCATACTCCTTTTCCTCCCCTAGACAAAGCAGATTCTATGTCTGTTCCAATTTTCCAACATCAATCATGAACGTAATAAACTAGAAAAGATGCTTGTGAAAAAAAATTAGTTTACAAAAGGTTAGCCACTCCTGAACTAGCTATTCGTTCAAGTTAGCTTAATGTTATGTATAATATATTGGACTTGGAATGTGGAACGAATGTATTATCAAATTTATCGAGAAAACGTGATATATTTTATACTTATGTAATTTGTAATATCATAATTCCGTTGAGACAACTTCGTATATCTTTAACTTTATTGTAAATTATATTTGAGGACTTTGTTTATCGCTCTATGCTGCAAACTTGAATTGTACACTTTTGGTGTACATATATTCTACTTATTAATTACCTTTAGATCGATGATTTACTCTCTTCCAAATCAGTGGCGTCAAAAAAGAGCCAATCTGGTTCTACCAGAACCAGAAGGTGAAATCGCAATGCTTACGGAGAAAGTCTATGTACCTGTTAAAGAACATCCAGATGTGAGTTTTCTTTACTTTTTTTATCATGTTATTTTGTAAGCGGACTTAATATCCAACGATTAGTTTGGTTTCTACTTAAAGTCGAGTTATAAAGCAACAATATTTGACTTTATAATTTGTGATTCATTAATGACACGTTAAAATAAGTTTTAGAAACTGTCTAATAACACTTGATGACTTGTTTAAAATTTCATTAGAAGCTTACAGTTTTCCTATTCATTAAAGAATAAAGTAAATTATGTTGTGTAACTACATTTAAATACATTTTATATGTATTATGCATGTACTGGTTCATAGTAATGCATAATAATGGGAAAGTAAAGTTATGTGATACATATATTAACAAAATATTTAGTATAAAACATTTTACAAAAGATTGGGTACATTGAGACAAATTATAAGTAAAAACTATTTGACAAACTGTTGTGATGACTGCTTTGTTTCTCAAAACTATTATTTATGGGATTTCTATTTCTAAATGCATTAAAATGTAATATTTACATTAAATACAGCATAGAAGTAATCATTAATAATTAATATAACAAATTTTCTTTAGGATAGTCTATTTTAAAATATTTACTTAAATTAATCATAGCTTTTTGTACGGGATAGTTTGAGAAAGGAACTAATATGTTATAAAAGTAAATAAGAGATGATCCTAGCAAAGAATATTAAAATATTATTTTTCTACTGAAACCTAAATTCTTTTGCATTTGTAAGAAATTTGTAAAGAGGAGATCCAAGCGGTTTTCATTTCCATTTTGGTTGGTCGCAACCAGATAGAAAACAAAATATTAGTTTTCTTAAATTCTTTTATTCTTTTCATTAAATTCTTCAATTATTTCTCTTAAATTCCTTTGCGCTCGTAAGAAATTTGTAAAGAGATCCAAGCGGTGTGTTTCTATAATTTGCAATTGGTTGATCGTAACAAAAGGAAACATAAGAAGTTGTTTAATAAAAAAGGAACAGCATTTACTAGAGTCGGCAAAGGAATTCTCAAAAAGGAAAACATAAGCTTGATTTATATGAAAAATTTTAGAAAGAGAAAGATGCGTCTAATTCTATTGATACAAATAATGAAAAAGTTTGCTAAAGACATAAAAAAAAGGCAAAAGAAGGATTATACTTCTGAAGAAAAGATCTTACAAGTATTATTGCGCATATTAATTAAAGCACAATAAATGCAGTGACGTAAGGAAAAGTTTTTCAGACGCATCATATTTTGCGCATTCATATAAATTCTTTTTATTCGGATAAATATTATATGGTGTTGCAGAAGAAAATGTTGCAAAAAACGATTGCTACATTTTTCATTGCAAATCAGGATGAATAAGCTGAGAGTAAAGTAATTGCTATTTCGCAAGTTCGCAGTCGTAACCAACGTGTGCAATTATTTGTATACATTCTACAAAGTTGTTAGCATACTGTTTGCATATTTCTTGCATACTTGCATCTCTTTTAGCTGCATAAAAACCTGCAAATCCTAATCCACGTACATTTGTCGCAATTCTGTTGCGTAAAATTCGATTTTACGATTTCGATTTTATAAAATTTAAAGATTCAAGATTCAAAATTTAAGTACAAAAATTCATTCTAATATTGTAATAATTTTTTTAAAATCGTGAAATAAAATAAAATTGATAACTGAAAATTTATTTAATATTAATAAAATTTATATAAATTTATTTAATATTGATAAAATTGAATTTTTTTAAAATAAAATAGATAAATGAAAATTGATATTATGAATAAAATTTAAGTACAAAAATTCATTCTAATATCGTAATAATTTTCTTAAAATCGTGAAATAAAATAAAATTGATATATGAAAAGACCCTAAGCGATAAAAAATTCAGGACCTTGCACCAAAAAAGTGCAACTTAGAGAACATAAATTTAACATTTCGTTTTTAGTTTTTGTGAAACTTCAAATTCATAAATTTAACATTTCGTTTTTAAATTTTGAGACTTCAGATGCAGAGGCAGACCGAGACAAATGGGGCCCTAAGTATTAAAAAATTTGGGGCCTTATAACAAAAAAGTGCAATTCAGAGGCCATAAGTTCGATATTTTGTTTTTAGATTTGTTCGATTACTTTATGGAGGATTTTTTGAACCTTTCGGGTCATTTTCTAATCTAGGGCCCTACGCAGTTGCTTAGTTCACTTACTGCTTAATCCGTCCCTGATAATTTATTAGAGAGAATTACAATTTTACAATATATAAATAAATTTAACATTTTGTATTTAGATTTCTTCGATTACTTTTCGATGATTGCCAGAATTTTTAAGTTAAGATATTTTAAGACTTCGGGGTCCTTTGCTATTCAGGGCCCTCAACGCAGTCACTTAGTTTTCTTGATAAAAATTATGAAAATTACAGAGAAGTTAGAAAAAAAGAATCTAAAAACAAAATGTTAAAGTTAAGATATTTTAAGACTTTGGAGCCCTTTGCTATCCAGGGCCCTACACGATCACTTACTCCATCTTGATAACTTATTAGTGAGAATTACAAACTCAAATATCCTGGCGTAGCCATTGTTCTTTAATAATACATGTATATGTCGACAAATCAGAATATTCGCAACGAATCAACGTTACCTAAAAATTATTTTAATGTGTCGTATCTAATATGTTCGTACTGAACATGAAATGTTCAGTCATGCTAATGAAAATAATAAAAGGGACAATGCAAAGTATAAATATTTACAGCAATTTGATACTAAAAGTCATACAAACACAGTCGCACAGATAGAGTATTATATTTAAGTACACAAGTTATATATTTCTATCCGATAATGATTTTATAATTTTGTTTGTTACAGTTTAACTTTGTTAGAAGAATTCTTGGGCCACGTGGAATGACAGCTAAGCAATTAGAGCAAGAAACAGGATGTAAAATTATGGTTAGGGGAAAGGGCTCTACGAGGGATAAGAAGAAGGTAAAAGCTTTACACCGTTTACTAATTAACGCTCAACTAAAACTTGTTACAATGTTTCTTTATATTACATTTAAATGTCTCGATTCTTCTAGAAGTATTTCTTATCGATCCAATGTTTCGCACGAGTAAGAAAACTGTACGATTAATATATGAAAAGTGTTAACAGTCAGTAGTTGACTATAGTAGATGATCATATTTGGCATCGGTACTTGACCATCCGGATAGTTAAGTTTAAATAGCTCTGAGTTGTTAGATAACAGGCAAATTACAACTCAGCGTTTTATTTGAAATACAAAATATCAGAGCTTGTTAGAAGTTACTTAACACTAAGTTTACCAAGCAGTCATTTTGTTTACCCCTGTGAGAAAACTTTTTGTTAAACTTTCTGTAAACGTATCGATGCGCACGGTATATGTGTATGTGTGTGTGCATGTGTGTGTGACGTCGCCATGGTCGGTCATCTTTTGTTTTCCAGTTTAGGTTCTTGCATGTAAGTTTAGTCCTTTGTCCGCCTCCGGAACAGCACGATGTGTACCATTAAACGTATAATATATATATAAGTGAATATTGTTTCATATTAAAAACCTAACAGGTTATGGGCCCAGGTCACAAACTGTAATTACTGTGCTGATAAGTTTTGATTGTGCAAAAAAAAAAAAAGAAAAAATGGCTAGTGTAAACGCGTTCGGAAATATTGAAAAATTAAACGAGAACAACTACGAATTGTGGAAGGTGCAGATGAAAAGTGTTTTAGTATACAATGCCTCGAAAGTTTAGCTCTTATAAATTTAAGTGTTACGCATGTTCAATTGAACCACGTAAAAAAGGCGAAGACATCAAAAGAAATTTTTGAATCGCGTGGTCCCATACGAAAGGCAGCATTATATAAACAGTTACTAAGAATGGAAAAGAAGAAGAACGTTTCGATGACGCAGCAAGGCTGAGCAACTTGAAGAAGTGGGAATAAAGCTTCCGGACGAACTTTTATCAATTATGTTGCTTTCGTCTTTACCAGCCGAGTATGAAAATTTCAGCGTAGTGATAGAATGGCGTGACAACGTGCCATCGTTAGAGAATCTTCAAATTAAATTGAAAGAGGAAGAAGTAAGACAAAGTGATCGTGATGAAAAATCAACCGATAATGGAAACAAAAGTGACGCGTTATTAACAAAAGGATACGTTAACAACGAAAAACACAATAAAGTGAATTCAAGACATGTGGGGATATAAGGCGAGGTTCGCGTAAATTTTTGTGATCAAGTGCTTTAGACTGGAATCAAACGGTGTAACCGATGCGATGACTGCGATTGCCTGCAATATAGAACCACTGAGATCGGTCGCATGGTTTATAGACAGTGGTGCTTCGAAACACATGTGTAACAATGAACGCAAATTCGAGACATTAAACGAAGAACAAACGAAAGTGTATACAGCCGCTGAACATTTTATAGATTCAACTGGTACAGGTGATGTTAAGTTAAGTACTAAGGCAAACAATCGTTCGACAAATTTAATAAAATTGAAAAATGCGTTATGCGTGCCAGGATTACGGATAACGGTTATACGGTGGTGAAGTTTGAAAAGAATTACAGCAGTAGAATATCATTCATAGATGAGAAAAAAATTGTTTAAAATTAAAACAAACAAGTAACGAGAATGTTTAAATGAAACGATCTTCAAATGATCAGTTTTTTTCTTATTGTTCATAGTATTTTTCAAATTCTCAACTTTCTTAATGCTGATATGCTAATTTCTGATAGTTTGCAGTAATATTTTGCATAGCGAAGTAAAAAATAGTTGACAATTAAATGGAACAAGTAACGTAATTACTTATTTGAAGCAATCTTCAACTGATTATTCTTCTTATTATCGTTCATGTTATTTTCCAAATTCTCAACTTTCTTAATGCTGCTATGTTAATTTTTGATAACTTGCAGTAATATTTTACATCATATTAATTGCAGCAGTAGAATATCATTTACGGATGAGAAAAGAATAGTTTAAAATTAAAACAAACGAGTAACAAGAATGTTTAAATGAAACGATCTTCAAATGATCAATTTTCTTCTTATTGTTCATGTTATTTTCCAAATTCTCAACTTTGTTAATGCTGAAATTCTAATTTCTGATAGTTTGCAGTAATATTTTGCATATCAAAGTAAAAAATAGTTGACGATTAAAAGAAATAAGCAACGCAATTACTTAAATGAAACAATTTTCAACTAGTCATTTTTCTTATTATCGCTCATGTTATTTTTCAAACTCCCAACTTTCTTAATGCTAATATGCTGATTTCTGATAGTTTGCAGTAATATTTTGCATAATATTAATTACAGAAGTAGAATATCATTCGTAGATAAAAAAAAGATAGTTGACGATTAGAAAAAACAAGCAACGCAACTACTTAAATGAAACAATCTTCAACCGTTCACTCTTCTCATTATCGTTCACATTATTTTTCAAATTCTCAACTTTCTTAATGCATATTTGCAACCCTTTTGTAGCGAACAATTATCTATAAAAAAATACCATAAAGTCCATTACATACAAATTAATTATTTAATTTTTCATATACTATTCTAATCGATTTCAAAAACTTTGAACTCGAGGATCATATTCAAGGTCAATTTTGTGAGAACTTTCTACAAACTTTCACCAATTCGAAGGCCTTTTCAGTTTGTACGTGTAAATAATTTTTACAAAAGATGTTTTGCATTGACAAATTTTCAAATTTTGGTTCAACTCGTATACAAAGAACTCATAAAATGTTATCTTAGAAGAGAAGAGAACAACAATTGTTCGACAATTGCATAGTCATTCGTATCAGATTTTCCTATACTTTATTCATTTGTTCACATTAATATGTGATGTATATCTGCAATATTTACTTCAATTGGAAGTTATTCTTTTATTTATGTTATATTATAAGCCATAAAATGATCTCAAACTGGTGAATAGGCTACCACAAATGCACAATTATAAGTAAAATGATTGCGTCACCATTTGGTGTTACGATTCAGTTACAGTATTTGGTATATTTAGTCAATTCATTGAATAACATTTCTGGTATAAGGATTTGAGCTGACGATATACCATGTTTGCCTAATCCATCATAAAAAGATTCCTTTCTCTATACACGCTTGCTCAGCATGTAACACGTAATCCAGAGATGGGTCAAGATCCTTTAACGTTACGTATCCTTAACTAATGGTGAGTACCCAGCAATACAACAATTAAGTAATTTGTTGAAAAACCAGATATTTTTGTTAATTATTACCTAATATGTCTGTAATATTTTAATATACAAATTTGTATGCGTTAATCCACTCATATTGCATGCCGTTTGGGCTAAAATAATTAATTTTCTTTAATAATCTACTAAGAAACCGGTTTATAAATATATTTCATTTCTCTAACAATAAATATAATTCTATTAGAGATTTTCAATCTCATTTTAATGATTCATTCCACTCGTTTCACCTAATATTTTGACTATTGACGATAGGATACTTTTCTTAAATACATATTTGTTCATTCTATTTAACTAAAATTATCATATGACATTAATTTTAAGAGTAAATTAATATAGATAATTTATCTGTAAAATAAATAATTGTAATTTGTGTTACGATGCATATTAATTGTGCAATATTGCTTCGCTCCGTATCTTAACTTACTTTATTTAGTACAGCTGATTTGAATCAACCAAAAATGAGATTTTTCAAAATTATACAGTGTTAGTAATTCAATAATAGACTTAATTATTTTTCATTCTTATCGTAACTGTAAATTTGTAACTACCACACATTCTGGAATAAATATTTTTCACTTTTTACGATGAATCAGAATGTTCCATTTAGCTGCTATTCTGAATTTTACGTTCGAATGTATGAATTTTAAAAAGAGTGAAGGACTTAATCGACAAAATGTGAAAAATATTTATTCTAGCCATTTGTAGTCTGCTCCTTCTTGGACATTGGCAATAAGAGCCAGAAATATTGCTATTTTAGCAATATTTAGCAATAATTTCTATTGTTAACGTTTTCCAGCAATAGAAAATTTCCATTTCAAGAGAAAACTTGAGGGAAATATGCATTTCTCAAAAAACCAGTGGAATAAGTTTAATCACTAATCAATTCTGATATGCCCTCAGAGGGGATATCTGAGTGCAAAGGGCTAGAAAACGTGGAAGTTAGAAGTTAACAATTATATTAAGAATTAAAAATAATTAAGTCTATTATTGAATTTAATAAGTTTTTTGGTATTTCTTTACCATTTCAATATTGCATCAAAATTATAATAGATGCGGCACACACAAGTGATTTGTCATTATTAATTCAACATTCTTCTAAATCTTCTGTCACGGTCCTTCGACACTTGTCTTCAGTTCCTGTATAAGAAAATTGTAATCCATCCCTAACGCATGGGTCTGCTAGGTTCCACTAGCGAGCCAAACACTGGAACCTCCTCCTTTCCTTTCCTTTAAGCTCCTCATTTCTATCTGCTTCCATAAATATTCTAAAAATTGTTAAAAGCAGTAGTGT
This sequence comes from Xylocopa violacea, assembly GCA_963969225.1. Classification (NCBI taxonomy): domain Eukaryota; kingdom Metazoa; phylum Arthropoda; class Insecta; order Hymenoptera; family Apidae; genus Xylocopa; species Xylocopa violacea. The sequence continues at coordinate 34,286 of CAXAJV010000635.1, read as the reverse complement.
AAAAAACATTGTTATTTAATTATATTTTATAATAATAGTAGCCAAATATGTATTTAAACAAGTATACATACAATGCGTTTCTCAGTAGCTTTGATTAATCGTTCAGTCTTGAATGTTTCAGCTTGCGACGAGGAGTGGAGACGTGTAGCAGCAGCTGCTGCAGAGACACAGCGGCTTCTCCCAGGCTTGGCGACACCTATGAGAACACCCAGTGCTCCTCTGGGAGCACCGTTAATACTCTCACCACCGCTATCTGTTCCAACAACCGCGGCATCCCTCCTGAATGGTTCTGGTCCTCCGTCTCTTCTCTCTGCTGGTGATCGCCATGGGTTAATTTACACGCCATACGCCGATTACGCCAACTACGCAGCCTTGGCAGCCTCTCCTCTTCTCACGGATTACACTACTGCTGATCATTCTGGTGGGTTATTTGCTCGCTGATCTTAGTTGCATCATCGTTTTCACCATAAATATTCTTTATTGTTATTATTATTATTATTATCATTATTATTATTACTATTATTATTTTTATTATAGCTACTTTTCTCGTTTAATCTCTTCTAGATCTTCTAGCACAATTTAGTTAGACAAATAAGAATGTGCGAGGAAAAGAAAGCGGAAGAGAGAAAAAGGCATAATAGAGACAAATGAAATATTATATATATATCTATATATCTTTTTACTTTTTATCAAGTTCTATTCTTAAACTAGTAGTCCTTAGTGGAGAATCTTCTTTTGTTACAAATTTGTATTTTTCAAACTACTACGTATAGCATTTTTAATTATTATCTTAAACGACGTGCTGTATATTCGCAATTTTTTTTTATTAGAACAAAAAGATTGAGACGGATATTTAATCGGTGTTATAGAATATGGATGGATAATGAATAATTTGATCCAAGTGTAATTCTGTACACACGCTATGTCTTACCATTCAGGTTTTTCTCCAAATTTTGTAAATATATTGGGCGCAATCAAGCGATGGTACAAACAGGAGTCGATTTCTTGTATAACAATGAATCGAAGGTGTAGAATAATATCTTTTCATCTAAAGCTCAGTTTTCGATAAAGTATATGTATCTATGCACTTACGTACAGCAGTTGATGCGTGGCGACATCAGTCACAGCATGTTAAAACAATTGATTGTGCATTCGCAGTACAGATTTGTAATAATTTTGGACTATCGTACTTTCTTGCATCTTCTATTGGGATTTGTAAATGTAATTTTAAAGCATCGAACAAGAATTCGTGTCGTTTATGCAATCGAAAAGGTTTTTTCTCTGACTATGATGCTCCGTCATGATGTAAAAAGTTTATGAGAGATGTATCGTTACCAATACTAAAATTTATTCCATATATCATGCAATTTCAACTGTTATTTAGCTCTACAATTGGTATGGAAAATGTTACGATGAGTAACTTACTGAGAATAACATTATTTGGATTGATAATAGCCATTCGCAGTTTCGTATGCAATAATGATTAAACTAATTTCAATAATTCCTTAGCTGGTAAAATATCGCTAACAAAAACAGTTATTATAAGATCATAATATTCCGAGTAAGTGCATGCGTACGCGATAGATCCTCAAAATTGAGATTCTCGAAAGCTAAGTTTCAGAAGAAACGAACCACATCTATTCTAATATTTTTATTTATTCGTACATAAGAAATCATTTTTATCTATCCCCTTGTACCATCAATTCAAACGCACCCTTTATATTTCAGTTGGTGAACATCTCTAAATAACATCAAGTGGTAATCTTTATCCTTAATGATGAGATGTTCTACGATCTTAACTATCAACAGAAAATCATTCGACTTTGAGATCTGATTGAAATAACTTTGGACAACGTTCTTAAAGAAATGAGAGCAAGCGATATTGTGTATAGCAGTGTTGACGAGTTATGTGCGTATTCATAGCACACATAAATTGTTAGCATCGTTGCACAGAATGCGGCTTGCAGGAATTCTTTAAGAGTACTCCCTAAATACCATAATAAATATATTAAATATTATATATGTAGTATAAGATGTATATACTATATAGTACTGGGTGTTTGGCTATGGACAAGCGAAACAGAAGGGTGCATTCTATGGCGTAGACGCCTGACGAAGCAGCGAACAGCTGCAGGAGGCTGAGCCTCGGAGCAATGATGTTTCAAACGTACAACCGTATATATGTGCAGGCTCGTACTTGTAGGATTAAATAGTAGACATTCTTAAGTACTCCAGTGTTCGTTGCTATGACACACGTACCTACAATCTATCGTACGCCTATTTATTACAATATATCACATGTTTACTTACTTCTACTTTACATATATTATATGGTTTTCGATGAAAAACAATTATACTCAGAAATTGTACAAAATTAGCAGTTATTTTTGTTGATCGCATTAAAAGATATTCTGCTTTTCTATTCGAAGTGGACAAATTTTCAAAGAACTTTCTCGATCCCTCTAACGAGCAGTTGTATAAAGCGGCATATGAGTTTCGAGTAATTTTCATAGCTTTCCTGAGTAACTCTGGGTCAATATCTCTGTTATACTTCAACTTTTTAAATATATGTGTATTAGTGAAACTCTTTAAAATGTATATAATTGTATGTAAAGCCTTAATTTTGACGCTCCTTTATTTCGACGCTCTCCGGCTTGTTAGAAAATATCTTGAGGTCCCTCCGTTCGAGGATTGCTCTGTTACGGATCGCTTGATGATATCCAATCTCTTTTGGCTGTGCATTCCTGTTCCGTGGATGAAACAAGAGGGAAGTTCATTGTTTATGGAAGAGAAATATGATTCCGCAATCCTAGATTCCCATCTTATTTAGGCTACCGGAATGGCCCTTCTCGTTTCGAGCCAACAAACAGCGAAACACCCTGTATCCTGTCTATTGTTTTTACATGTTTTATATGTTTATATGCACATGTATGTGTGTGTCTGTGTGCGAGTATTGCTTCCTTCTAGCTTCTCGAAACAGCAATACATAATAAAAGGAATGTGTTCTCCATTATTCAACGGAAAGATGCGTATCCGCATATACATGTATATATGTACGTATATATATATTTTTTTTATTTCAATTTGTATTATAACAGTAGCTATCTTATCGCAGATGGAGATAATTATTTACCATTGCTGCTACTGTTATTACTCTTTACCATCACATAGACTATCGATAATGTCCCACTATTATTCTTTTATTATTATTAGTAGTAGTATCGCTTTATTATTATTGTTTTGATTATCATCATTCTATATGTTTTATTGCCATTTTTTTTTTTGTTATAGGAAATTATCATTGAGAGCAATGGATTATATGGTGGTGTTAGCGTGGAGATCGAAGTGGTTTTAAGATTGAGACACGAGAGTCGTTGAAAATTTGGAATACATAGTATTTAGACGATATTATTTTTATTCTAACGTTAAGAGAGTCACATCAGTCATTTGCTAGTCTTATCAGTTTTGATAATTATTTAACAGCGGACATGTTCAATGATATTATAATTTACATTTCTAAAGCAATCGTTAGTAGCAGATAATAGAGGTATTTAACGTATTGCGAGGGCAAAATCTTAGACCGGCACAAGTAGCATTACTCGATAGACAAAAGATGATTAAATTTGTAATATTATATACGGTCTGTGTCATATCATATATTTATGCAAGGAGAAGCTTTGTCAAGCTTTGTAGCGACAATTGTTTCTGAACATTTAGATAACTTTCGAAACAATTCACACGTGCTGCGTGCTGTATATTTCAAGTAACAGTGCCAGTTACTTATTTTATACGCACAGCTCATGATCGTTCCCCTCTTTTATGGTCAAAGTTTTGTACGTCGTTCAATTTTTTACTTTTAGAGTCTCTAAAGATGTTAATCGAACGTACCAGAAATTATTCGTGCAATAGCATATTTGTAAAAATAAATTTTGATTGATTAAGGGTACAGCTTATCGTATTCGCTTTGTTCAGTGTTCATCGTAGTGCTCGATGGAAGTATCATTAATATTGTGGCGCTCGAATTTTATCACGTGTTTCGGAACGAACAAGATTTCAATGAACGCAGTATTCAAACTCTTGCGCAGTAAACGTAAGGCTCCCGATTCGCATATACATATGTATATGTACATAGACTAAATGCATATAGGAACTTATCGATCAAAGGGAAAGACAAATCTTCTCTTCGTGAATGAAAAATACTCTGTTATCGTATGACAAATCATACTTATACATTCGTTACCATTTACTACACATTATAGCGTAGATCATGAATGTGTTCGATAGGTATGATACGTTTGAAAAATGAAATCTCTTGGCGTAATAGCAATGTCTAATCGAAACCTTATCTAACGATAACAATAGCCTCGCTGTTAGTTTTACATGGAAAATAAAAATTGGTTCGCTATATTTGCTCTCGCAGCAACACTTGTAATATTATCTTATCGTTATATCTTTTCCATATGATTTTCTGTTGTACGATAATTGCAAATGGTACGTCTACTATCATTTTTTTCGTACTATTTACTGCAATGGTGCTACTTTATTTAACATGCGTTGCAATAAGTAAATACTCGTAGTGTAAAATTTGTTAGTAATCGGTACCTGTTGGCAAAGATTTATTCAGATCTGAACGCTTTCATACTCAGAAATACAGTGTATATCAACAATTTTAAAAAAGAGACTTCTACTTTTGAAACTTATCATGTCTTGTGATATGCTACGTATTCTATTTGTATTATTTAAAGGAATATTAAAAGAAACGAATGTGCACACGTGCAATACGTTTGTACGTTCAATTCTGTAGTGCATTGCCATATCGATTACATACATATATAAAAATAAATAATATCTGTGTGATTATTTCATTAAATATATATATATATATATATATATATATATATATATATATATATATATATATATATATATATTAATGAAATAATCACAGATATTATTTATTTGTTATAATTTTAATATAAATAAATAAATTTTACTGTAATTTATAGAGTAGAATTTAAAAAACGAAATAAGCTGATTTCTCGTCGAAGCAAATATTAGATTTTTGCTCCTTCTGAGTCGTACGATTCTATTTACAAATTATGAATTCTTTATTTTGTATAAATATATTTAATCAGAACATCTTCAAAGTTTCAATAAGAATAGAACTAATTAAAGTAATACATTTGTATCGTAAAGTCGAGTGGTACTCGTACTGTCTGAAATATTAAAAAATTCTTCGTTATAAAGTTCGCTGATAATTTATTATGTTCTATATGTTATCGTACCACATTACTGGAGGATAGTAATTGAAATTCTTCAACACAAAATGATTGCGAACTCAATAGTTTCAAATTATGCAAAGTTAAATTTACTGTTCTCTCGTTATTTTTATTCGCACGAGAAATTTGCTTATTCTCAGTTGTAAAGTAATTTAAGGCCTTCTACAAGAAAATGAACGACTTTAAAAATAGCATTTGAAACACGAAAATACCTTTTAGTCAAGAGTAAGCCATTTCTTATATTTATATATAAGATATTACTCTATTTATTGAATTGTTACATTACAAATAAACTGAACATGAAATCCACGCTTATTAAATTTATGCGGAGTCTAGTGTACAGAGATTTGGTATAATTTATAAGTAAACGTACCTACACTTCTGATATATATATATCTATTATTGCATACTTTTAATTGTTTCGCAGATATTGCACAGGGCGCAGCATTTAACAGTAACAATAAAATTTACTGACCGTCCATTCATCGTATAAAAAAATGTTTTCAAACGACTGTTGTTTGGCATCACAAACAATGTAATAATTAATTTTACAATGCAGCGAGCAGTTTGAAACATTCTTTTTATGCAACGAAGGGAATAACGAGTAAGTTTTGATGGTACGATTAATTGATTCATCCTGCGCATATAAATTATATATTTACACCTAGCTCGCACACACACACGTACAGATATATTCATTTATATTATCATGATTATATTTAATTATGATTTATAATCCTGATAATATATTTTGGTATTCGTATTTGTGAGCGCAGTTGCTTTCGTGTGTGCGTACGTACAAAAATATCTTCAAATTCTTTTATTATCTATGATTACTTAAGGAACTTAAACGAAATAAGAACATATCACATTAGTCGCCAAGTTTTATGTTAAAAAGTAGCAGATTTTTCAAATATAACAGTCTACAAATTATTCTATACGCCGAAGATTAGAAACAGAAAAATTGAACGAATTGTTTAAGAAACGAGACAATCAAATTGTACTCAATTCCTTGTGATACGTTGGATATAAAATAGATTTGTCGTACAGAAAAAAATATATTACACATTTTTTTTTAAACGTATTGCGAGTGGTTGTTGTTTGGTATAATTAAAGATAGACAACATTCATAAATGTTTGTTTTATCCGCTTTTCAATCGTTTGAGAATGATCGAATAAAATTCAGATTGATTGTAACGAACAATAGTTGCTGTAATTTAAAAAACAATAACAGCAGTTTCAGAAATAAACTATTCTTTTAGCTTTAAGGATTACTGTTTGTACGTCTAGGTTTTTGTAGATTAAAATCATTTTTAGCGAAATGAAATGAACATTCGGTGAAAGACTTTTTATTACAGCATAAGTCCCGAAAAAAAAAAATGAAAGAAGTTACAATAAGCGACAGTTTATTATTAATCGATAGATTCTTATCTTTTTTGTTAAATATACAAGCATATATGTATATATGTACAGTACGTAACATTACAGAAATATCCATAATTGCAATATTTTTGTTATAGAATATTAATATTAAATTATATATTACTCGTGTTGTACTTTTCTACGTAGTAGTTTAGTAGAAAAATACGAGAATAAGTAGAGAGGTGAATTCTTATAGATCATTGTGCTAAAAATGCAGGTTTAGAAAAAGCATACTGTTTCATATATTTTACAAAGGTTTATAGAAATTGTGAATGCTACGTCTGAATGCTATTTTCATTTATTATTGTATATTGTAGAGCAAAATACAGAGAGTACGATATTGTGCTTTTAAATTTCTGAAAGGAAAAAGTAGCTCTTCCGCTGAAATAAATGATTTATAAAGTACTATTGTGATACGTATGAATACTACTTTCAATTATTATTATATATTGTATAGCAACACACATGTTATGATAGTACGATACTGAAATATTATGATTTTTGCAATATTGCGCACCTCATGGATGCGCTTATAAGTTTAGAGAAAATAAAAAGAAAAAGTAGCTTCCTTGCTGAAACAAATTATTCATAAAGTACTATTTTATACGTATGAATACTACTTTCAATTATTATTAGCAAAACACAGAGAGTACGATATTGAAATATTATAATAGTACGATACTAAAATATTATGATTATTGCAATATTGCACGCCTCATGGATGGGCTTATGAGTTTCTGAAAAGAACAAAATAGCTTTCTCGCAAATCCTCAGCTGAAACAAATCATTCATAAAATTCTATTTTCTACACATTTTTTAACAATGTTTCGATACACTCATTGGTAATGCAACGCAAGCCTCGGTTGGACCATTTTGAAAAATCACGTGTTCGAAATACGTTCAATTCTAACGATTCTGCTAATTGGTTAGACTTTAAACGCCACGTTGAAACGCTACGGCGAACATCAACTATTTCTAATTACAAAAGTTGAATGAAAATTCAACTTTCATATCAAAATATAAAATTTAATTAAAAAACATCTGTCAAAAGTATCGAATGATGTTACGTAAGACAGCGAAAATTGAGTATAAAATATTTTTTTTAATTAATTTAAAAGTAAATATTTTTTAAAGTGTAATCATTGCAGTTTATCAAAAAATTTGATTAAAAATTACAGATCAAGAAAACGTATGAAACACGTGTCTTCAATTGATGCGTTTTATTACGAAACACGTGTATTGAATTTCATTATTACGCGTATTACATTGTTTATTTTTCTTTTTCTTTCAATTAATGTTGCTGTTCAATAGAACAGCATTGTACGCTGTTTATCAGGTTTTAATGCATTGTATATTCAGATAAACGATAAAAAAGAAGATATTAATGCGTCGTTCACTATTTTTGCGAAACAATTTGGTATCAAACGCGTTTAGTACGAATCCAATATGAAATTTACGATCCCAACAACGAAACATTACACAAAAATATTGAATTAATTTTTTAATTAAAAGTAGAGCAATTCTTGTTGTCTACTGCAGTGGTTCTCAACCTTGTTTTCGCCGCTTGTCCAGCAAAAGAAATTTCATAGCACGTTTCTGTCATAAAAACAGATTTTATAGCTAAAATGTTAAATCTTAGTGAAAATTAAATACGCAGTTTGAGAACCCCTTGTTTAAAAAGTTTATATTACACACATAACAGAATAAATTAGAAATATTTGACGAAGGATTTGATTTTTAAATGGAAATACATATATGCGTGTATATGTGTTGTAATAATTAACAATGTTTTAATTACGAACGAAAGATTTAGAAATTTTCAGTGTTGGTAATCGACGGACTAAAGAAAGACAAGCTGACTAGTCAACGAAGAAACATGTACATTTTATGACTTATAATATTTTACATTTATTTTCAGAAGTTTTGTAGAGAAAACAGAAAATTTGTAGAGAAAAGAGAAAACAGGAGTGCAATGTTTTCTGAAGAACTTCCGATTGAATGCAAACTGATTAAGAAACGTGAGTATAGTGTATATTGGGTTGACGAGAAAGTGTTTTCGCTTTTGTAGTGCGAAATAAGGCTCATTTTTTTGTACAATGAATAAGCTAACAGTTACAAACAAAATTATAACTTGTTTGTAAACAAACGTAAATTTGGTTTTTGAGGCGGATTAAGAGTCCACATAGGGCCCCGATGTCTGAAAACATTCTTCACTTAAAAATTTTGAAAATGACAGAAAAGGTTCAAAAAAATATTTCATAAAATTTGTATCTCTTAGAACTCTCTCACTTGTCTTGATACACTCCTGAGAGACCAAGAAAATTGTATCGCTTTTTTTTTTGATCCGCCCCTGAGGGGCCAATAAATTTTTTCGTTTGAGGTCCCTATTTGTCTTGGCCCGTCCCTGAATTTGGAGTCTTAAAATTTCAAAGCAAAATTTTTAATTTATAGCCTTAAAGTTGCTTTTTTTTGGAGGAGGCAAAATTTTTATATTTCTTAGGGCCCACCACCCTTGTCTTGTCTTGATCTGCCCCTGAATCTGAGGTTTCAAAATTGAAAAGCTAAATATTAAATTTGTAGTCTCAAAGTTACATAATTTTGATGGAGAGAGCAAAATTTTTATTTCTTAGGGTCCTCATTTGCCTTGATCCGCCCCTGAATCTGAAATTTTTTTAAATTTAAAAACAAAATATCAAATTCATAGCCTCAAAGTTGCACTTTTTTGGAGAGGAGTGAAATTTTTATTGCTTAGGATCCCCACTTGTCTTGATCCGCCCCTAATCTGCAGTCTTTTAAAATTTAAAAGCAAAATATTAAATTTATAGTTTCAAAGTTGCACTTTTTTTAGACAGGAGAACAAAATTTGTATTGCTTAAAGCCCTCACTTGTCTTGATCCGCTCCGGAATTTGAAATCTTCCAAAATCTAAAAACAAAATGTTAAATTTATGGCCTCTGTGGAGGGCGCATAAAAATTACACTTTTTTTTTTTATTACTTAGGATTCCACTTGTCTTAATTCGAGCCTGCAAATGTAACTGATACCAAATTTCAACAGCAAAAAATCATAACAAACAGAATTCTTTTAAAATAATTACAATGCTATCTATGCGAGAACACCGAAATTACTTTCTGGCCAACCCAATTTGAGCATCGTGTTGTAAGAAGAATATTTAACCGTTTTAGTGCCATGAACTTTTCGAGAAATCCAATCGAAAAGTGCTAAATAGAGCGCAATAGAACTATTCTCTATTTATCATTTAAAAAATGCTGGGTTACTGTTTCTGCACAATTCTTACAGATATCCATATACAGCAAATTTTAGAATTCTCATCGAGTAATTGGTAATTTTAAACACTAAACAGAAGTGCAGTCGTATCGCCTGGCATTCAAACGGTTAACTTTTTGCACTCGAATGTCATCTCTGAGTGAATTGATTGCTTAAAAAGTTTTCTAAAAAGTTTTGCGAAAGTTTTCTATCGAAATGAAAATATTCTATTGCTAGTAGATAGTTGCTTAGTAATAGTTTCTTCTATTGCTAACTTTTACCAGCAATAGAAAATTGCTAATGGTATTAACCCTTTGCACTCTACTCCTTCCTGGATGATGGCAATAGAAGCTCGAAATATTGCTAAAATAGCAATATTTTAGCAATAGTTCCTATTGATAAAATAGCAATATCTTGGCTGCAGTTTCTATTGCTAAAATAGCAATATTTTTGCAATAGTTTCTAATGCTGTGATAGCAATATTTTAGCGATACTTTAGCAACAGTTTCTATTGCTAACATTTTCCTCAAGTTTTCTATTGAAATGAAAATTTTCTATTGCTGGAAGACGTTGGCAATAGAAGCTAGAAAACATTGTTATTTTAGCAATATTTAGCCATAGTTTCTATTGCCAACGTCTCCCAGCAATACAAAATTCTCATTTCAATAAAAAACTCAAGAGTCAACACATCTCTCAAAAAGCTGCGCAGTTACAATTTCAGTCCCTAATCAATCCTAATACCCCCTCAGAGCAGACATCAGAGCGCAAACTCCAAAAAGAAACCATAACATAGAGAAAACAGAAAAGAGAATCAATCGATTACAAAGTTCCTCCCCAGAAGCGAGGACAATTTTAATCTTTTATTACTGTTTATATAGTGGCAAATTAAGTCGCCTGCAGAGGATTGGAGATTGATAAATGCATGCGAAACAACGTAGGCACTTGGGTCAGATTCGCGAGCACCCTTATCAAAGGGCTAGTCATGCTTTGTCATGCATCCGGAGAGCGCAATTGCAGTACGCGCCTCCGTGAAAAGGTTAGTTTCCTCCAAACATATCATTTTTTAATTACAAATTTGCAATATTTCATTTACCACAAATTACAAATTTCCAATATTTCAGTTGCTACAAATTACAAATTTGCAATATTTCGTTTATCACAAATTAGAAAAATGCAATATTTCAGTTGCTACAAATTAGAAATTTGCAATATTTCTTTTACCACAAATTATAAATTTGCAACATTTCATTTACCACAAATTACAAATTTGCAACATTTCATTTGCAACAAGTTACGAATTTGCAATATTTTAATTTGTGACAAGTTATGAATTATGTTAGGTTTTTAATATGAAACGATATTCACTTACATATATATTATACGTTTAATGATACATATTGCGCTGTGCCGGAGGCGGACAAAGAACTGAACCTACATGCAAGAACCTAAACTGAAAACAAAAGATGATCTGACCATGGCGACGTCACACCCACACACACACACACACACAGTGCACATCGATACGTTTACAGCCCCCCTATCGATTTGCACACATTTGTAACATTCGTACACACTGCTCATGCTTATCTTTAGTCAGGGATTTCGTGAATCATTAAGTCAGTTCTTAAATACTCTACTATTATTTCTTTTCGCTCAATTAATTTTCTAGTGAAATGATACTTTATGTCGATATGTTTACTTCTCTTATGAAATACAGCGTCTTTTGCCAATTTAATAGTCTTTTAATATAAACGACTTCGCGCGACACTTCCGCTAGAGCTACATATTCTGCCTCCATCGTTGATAAAGCAACGGAAATTTGTTTTTTTGACTTCACGATCTTCTATCATCCGTATCTCCAGCCCAATCAGAGTCTGTGTAAGCTTTAAGGTCTTCTTCGTCTTTACGATATGTGATTTCATAATTTACTTTCCGTGGTTTAGAACTAAATCGGCTTAATGCGTTGGCAGCGAATGCTATGTCTGGTCTCGTCGCATTAGCCAAGTATACCAATCCACCAATTGATTCTCTGTAAGGTCGACAATTCATTTCGCATTTTTCTTCTTCCGACATTGGACTAGTTCCTTTTATAATTTTCGTATTTGCTTCGACTGGGGTCGACACTGTTTTAGCATCTACCATGTTGAATCTTTTAATTAAATCTTTTATGTATTTCTTTTGTGATAGGCGGATTTTTCCTGTTGGACCATCTCGTTCAATGTGTATTCCTAAAATGTTATTTATTTGCCCAAGATCTACCATTTTGAACGCAGTCATCAATTTTAACTTAATCTTATTCCTTGATATTTTTCGATGCTAATATTAAATTATCCACATATATGATTAGAATAACTCGATCTCCATACCTTGTTCAAAAATATACACACACGGATCAGCTGTTGTCCGTTTATCAAGCTTTTTATACCACTCACGTTCCGATTGTTTCAAACCGTATAATGGTTTTAGTAATTTACAAACCTTATCTTTATTTTTATATTGCACAAACATTTCCGGTTGTTCCATATAAGTTTCGTCGTTTAACTCGCCTTGTACATAAGCGGAAACAACATCCATCTGATGCAGATGCATTTGTTCGTTTACAGCAGCAGCGAGTAGCGTACGAATTGTTTCGTGTTGTTGGGTATGGCCATCTTGATTGATTTTAGTTTTAAACACCCATCTGTTGGTCAATATTTTAGGGTATTATACTCTTCATGCATGGCGGATAGTCATTCTTCTCCGTCTACTCTATTCAACGCTTCATCTACCGACATAGGATCCATTGATTCCGTAGCTTCGGTGTTATAAACTTTTCTTGGTCTTCCTACCTGGCCGGTTCTTAATATTTTTGGGCGACCCCGTTTTCGTCGTAACACTTGACGCGACTCTAATTCTCTTCCTTCGTGAACGCTTTCTTGCGTGTCTTCGTTTCCAGACTCTTCACTGATTGTTTCTTCTGCGTTTTCAAGTACGCTGAACCTATGTTCCTCTACACTGGGAACAGAATTCGGCAATTCAACAATATCTTTCAACGGTTCTTCATCGGGTAGAATTTTCTCGAAAAACTTTACATCTCTCGCTTTTATTACAGTTTATTATGTATTCGTTGCCTTTCGGTTGGAATTTTCCCCTATTTTGTCCTTTATTTAATGCGATTGCTTTACTACCGATTGTTCTGAAAAAGCCCACGTACGGTTTACGTCCCGACCACGCTTCAAATGGTGTTTTGCCATTTAGAGATTTCGTAGCGCATCTGTTTCTTAAATATGTCGCGGTGTTAATCATTTCGGCCCATAACGAATCTGGCAAGTTGGCTTGTAATTTCATACATCTTGCCATTTCGACCAGCGTACGATTAGCTCTTTCAGCTGCTTGTTCTTCGGCAAAATCTTCTGATCCCACAATAATTTTGATCACTAGCCCTGCTTCGCTCGCAACTTTTAACACAATTTTTAAATTGCATCTATGTAGACTAAAACTATTTTTCTTGCTATCAATTCTTTAAATACTACATTGATGAATCTCTGGAACACTGATTACGCTCGCAAATAAGTACCTTTTTGAGATACTTTTCACGCGGTTAGAGAGAGTGAATTGTACGTTAATCGCATTGTTGAATAATGGATATTCGAGAATATTCTAAATTGTAGACTGTATAGACTGTGTTATACTTTTGCGCCTTGCAACAGATCTAGTTGGTCTTCGATAAGGGGAAGTACTATCTCCACTCACCCACGGCTTAATATAATCCACCGCTGTGGAGGTTTGTTGAGGCCCTTCATGTTCACCGATTTTTCTGACTACATAACGATCGTTTCGTAGCACCGTTGTTATTTCATAAGGTCCGAAGTACTTCGCTGCGAATTTTAAACCTGGACCTTGTTGCGTCCGTCTAATGGCAACCAGATCGCCCTCTCGATATTTTCTGCTTTCGACCTTCCTCTTATGGAAAGATTTTCTTTCCGGACTACAACGCAGGGAAACAGGAACGCAGCGTGGAAACATGGCGACGTGGCGAGCACCATCCGGCCCACGGCGATGGGAAGAATTTCAACGACGGGAAACAATCGATTCTTTTCGGGAACCCACGGCGAATTATATCGGATAGAGATACAGCATTTACCTGGACGATGTTCAATAGTGTAAAACTATTACAATACTTTTATTGTCCCCGATGGACAATATGAATTTTCAAGAGTCCCATTCGGCCTATGTAATTCACCATCAGTGTTCCAGAGATACTGCTTCGGTTTTATGCTTCGACGGACAAACCATACCGTCCTTCACTATATGTTCTAAGTATTCTACGCGGCAGGGGCATCACGATGAGTCCCAACAACGAGAAGCGCGGAATTCAGGCTCTGGAAGATGCTACAACTGCGGCGGGTATGACCACATCTTTTATAATTGCCCGCTGAAGAGAAGAGGATCATGTAAACGTATCGATGTGCACGATCGGTATATGTGTGTGTGTATGTGTGTGTGACGTCGCCGTGGTCAGATCATCTTTTGTTTCCAGTTTAGGTTCTTGCATGTAGGTTCAGTCCTTTGTCCGCCTCCGGAACAGCGCGATGTGTATCATTAAACGTATAATATGTATATATATAAGTGAATATTGTTTCATATTTAAAACCTAACAGGTTATGGGCCCAGGTCACAAACAGTAATTACTGTGCTGATAAGTTTTGATTGTGCAAAAAAAAAAAAAAAACATGGCTAGTGCAAACGCGTTCGGAAATATTGAAAAATTAAACGAGAACAACTACGAATTGTGGAAGGTGCAGATGAAAAGTGTTTTAGTATACAATGACTCGAAAGCTTTAGCTCTTATGAATCTAAGTGTTACGCATGGTCAATTGAACCACGTAAAAAAGGCGAAGACATCAAAAGAAATTTTTGAATCACGTGGTTCCATACGAAAGGCAGCATTATATAAACAGTTACTAAGAATTGAAAAGAAGAACGTTTCGATGGCGCAGCAAGGATGAGCAACTTGAAGAAGCGGGAATAAAGCTTCCAGACGAACTTTTATCAATTATGTTGCTTTCGTCTTTACCAGCCGAGTATGAAAATTTCAGCGTAGTGATAGAATCGCGTGACGACGTGCCATTGTTAGAGAATCTTCAAATTAAATTGAAAGAGGAAGAAGCAAGACAAAGTGATCGTGATGAAAAATCAACCGATAATGGAAACAAAAGTGACGCGTTATTAACAAAAGGATACGTTAACTACGAAAAACACAATAAAGTGAATTCAAGACATGTGGGGATATAAGACGAGGTTCGCGTAAATTTTTCTGATCAAGTGCTTTAGAATGGAATCAAACGGTGTAACCGATGCGATGACTGCGATCGCCTGCAATATAGAACCACTGAAATCGGACGCATGGTTTATAGACAGTGGTACTTCGAAACACATGTGTAACAATGAACACAAATTCGAGACATTAAACGAAGAACAAACGAAAGTGTATACAGCCGCTGAACATTTTATAGATTCAACTGGTACAGGTGATGTTATGTTAAGTACTAAGACAAACAATCCAGTGCCAGGAATACGGATAACGGTTATACGGTGGTGAAGTTTGAAAAGAATCCGTCCGTGGCATTGACGGCAACGATAGGGCAATGCTTGCGAATACTTCGTGCGATATGAAATTATTGAAATGGCATCAAAGATATGGGCATTTAAATATTCACGATTTAAAAAGAATAAAGAATGATAACTTAGTTTGCGGTATGGATTTTGAAACTAAAATGGAAAAAATAAATTGTAACGTATGCGCAAGATGTAAGATTCACGTCCAACCATTTAATCAATCGTTAAATCGTTCGACAGAAATTTTAGGGTTAGTACATTCGGACATCTGCGGTCCCATGAACACAGAATCGCTGGCAGGCGCTAGATATTTTGTTATCGATGACTGTAGTAGATATATAGAAACGAGGATGCTTCGAAATCGATCCGAAGTGTTACAGGCGTTTAAAGATTATAAGCGTAAAGTAGAAAATGAAACGAGTCGAAAAATAAAAGTACTCCGCACCGACAACGCGAAAGAATATTGTTTCATATTAAAAACCTAACAAATTACAAAACCTAACCTAACCTTTTTTTTTTTGTTGCAGGGAAATCCTCATGGATACCGTGGATTTTTTGGGAAATCCGCGGTTATGTCGGACTCTTACCGACTAAAACCCTGCGGTGGTCTTCCTAAACTTGTAGCGGGTAGCCGGGAACTCTTTCGAACGCGTCCAACATCCCGCCTCGTGTCTGAGTTCGTTGAACTCTCTGCACATAGCTCGCGTGCGAGTTCATTCTTTAGACTCCTCGGTCGAGCGCGTGCCGGATAGACTTGACCCAAATCCTGTTTAGCCGGCGCTCGGCGGCTCTTTCTCTTTTTTCTCATTTACTTTTTCTTTGCGCAGTCCTTTCTATTACGCTTGTGTGCGAATGCATGCATTCCTCACGCGTACCTCTTTGTCGAGTTTCTTGCGCCTGTCTTCTATCTTCGAAGTCGTCTTCCTCTTCTCCCGCTCGCGGCGTTTGAGATGGCCAGCGGCGGCGAAGTTCCGCTCCCCGGTGGGTACTTTGGAGCGACTCTCGCGCCCTGACGGACGAGAGTCCCATACCTTGGAGTGGAACGTGGCAAACGTCTACAACGCCGACCACGTAAGGCTCGTCGAGCAGAAAGCGTGCGCTCCCTTTCGCGCTCGGCGGCTTCCTTCGCAGCCATTACTTTGTCGCAAAACAAGGTAACGGCTCGCCAATATCTCTCCCCTTCCAGCATCTTTGGCAGGATGCTGGTCGGCGAGAGATCCGGTCCGATCTCTGCTACGAGAGCGTGGCGCAGCGTTTCCCACGCCGGACAGAGTTCCAGCGTGTGCTGCGCAGAGTCGTCTGCGTCTCCGCAATGGTGACATTCGGCCGTGGCTTCTTTTCCGATCTTGCACAGGTACTGACTGAAGCAACCGTGTCCAGTCGCACCTGCGTCACTCTGAAGGTGAGCTGCCCTCTCCTGTTTTCTTCCCAGTTTTCCAAGATGGGTAGAATCGCTCCGACGATCCTGTGGTTGGTCGCAGGTGCGAGTTTCTCCTTCCATTTAGAGAAAGCGAAGCGTCTCGCTTCTCTTCTAATCTCATCCCTTTTCGGAGCAGGTGCACCTTCTTTTTCTACCTGGCGCATTGTACGAAGGGTTTCGTACACCATCATGTCTTCCTGCGCCAGGTATTCCAGGGGTACGAGACCCGCCAGCATTGTTTCCGCGTCGTAAGAAATCGTGCGATATCCTCTTAGGACCCGTGGCTATTCTTCGCCACGCGCTTCGCAGCAGCTGCAGCTTTCTGCCTCCTGTGATAAGCGCGTCGCTCCATACCGGGGCTCCGTAAAGCGCGATGCTTCTTATCACCCCGGCATAGAGTTTCCTTACTTTCTCGTCCGGTCCGTGCAGATTCGGCATGATACGGCTTAGGTAATTCGCCGCAGCATCCAGTCGAACGGCCTGACAAGTGAAGTGGAGACCAAAGTTCCATTTATCGTCGAGGAGCAGTCCGAGATACTTCATCTCGCTCCCCACTGTGACTTTGACTGGTCCGATGTTGACCACTTCGTTTCCTCCTCGCGGGTCTCTTCTTCGTCCCTTGAAGCACAGGATTTCAGATTTCTCCGGTGCCATCTGGAGCCCCATCTTTTTGATGGCATTAGCCACGACCGCAACTGCCATTTCGGCCCGGTAGATTGCGCGTTGCCGGCACGTGTCGACTGCCAATACCATCGTGTCATCCGCGTAGCACGTTAGATGCACGCCGGACGGCATTGGCAGCTTCAGGACCGCGTCGTACCCGAGATTCCAGAGAAACGGTCCGAGGACCGATCCCTGGGGAACGCCGCGATCAATCTTCTTCTTCTCGATTCCGTGCCGGCTATCGTAGAGTATAGCGCGGTCGTTCAGATAGTTTTCCACGACCCTTCGCAGGTATCGCGGAAACCCGTGCTTTTCGAGCGCTCTACGTATCGTGCTCCATTCGAGGGAGTTGAACGCATTCTTAATATCTAGCGATATCGCGATTACGACCCCCCCGGCGGCGATCGCGTTTTCGGCTAAACTTTTCACTTGTCGAATCGCGTCGATCGTCGATCGTCTTTCTCGGAAACCGAACTGATTTTCGGCTAAGTTCGGCCCGGTTCGCGACAGGTGCTCGACGAGGCGGTTGTGGATTATCCTTTCAAATAATTTTCCGACCTCGTCGAGCAAAACTATCGACCTGTACGCGGCCGGTGAATCCTCCGGTTTTCCTGCCTTTCGGAACAACACTAATCTGCCGGTTTTCCAGCTTGCTGGCAATGTTCCCATCTTCAAGCATGCTGTAAATAACTTCCGCAATCTTGAATTCAGGACACTGAGTGCCATCGACCAGGCACGGCCGGGAATTCCGTCCGGTCCGGGCGCGGTGTTCTCCTTTTTCATGCGCTTTATGGCGCGAGCAATTTCCTCCTCGCTGACGTCGTTGTCCTGAGACCAGATGATCGGGTCGATGTGTGTTGAAATTTGCGAGTTGTTCCCCGACGCAGCCTCTTGCGGCGGGAAGAGCGTGTCGACGACTCGCTTCAGGAACGGCGTCTTCATCGTCTCCGTTAACGGGGGCGCCCACGGTCGTAATTTATTCATTACTATCTTGTACGGCCGCCCCCACGGGTCCTCGCGCAGCGTTTCCAGCAGTCCGCTCCATGCTCGTGCCTTTGACGTTTTTATGGCGGCTTGCAGCTCTATTTTCTTCTCCGTGTAAACTTCATAGAGTTGCGCCTTCCTTTCCGGATCGGGATCTCTCCGTTTCCGGTATCTCGTGTACTGTCTCCGCGCGGTCGTGCTCTCCGCACGGAGATGAGCGATCTCATTGCTCCACCAGTGCACAGGTTTACGCGGAGGTTCTGACTTTATTTTCGGCATGCTTGCATTGCATACCGAGGTCAACGTCCTTGTAAACCATTCGGCTTCTCGCTTGACTATGGCCGTTTCGGTCGGCTCGCTTGGCCAGGTAACGACGAGTCCAAACGATTTCGTCCAACTTTCGCAACGACCATTTATTTTGTTTTTCAGTCGTTGTTTTTCTTCTTTGCATGGTTGACAGGTCGATCCTTATGTAGAGGTGATCAGATAATGTTTCGGTCGTGTCAACTTTTCAGCCGGTGACTCTTCGGGATGCTCCGTCGTTCGCGAACGAGAGGTCGATCGTGCTCTCACCCTGCTGACGCACGCACGTACTGGCAGATCCTTAATTCAGCAGCCTGAGATTCGCGGATGCTGCCCAGTCCATCGTCGAGTGTCCGCCCTGGTTCGTTCTGGAGGAGTGCCACATAGTTGCGTGAGCATTAAAATCTCCCAGAACGAATGTTGGACGGGGGGCGTGGCTTCGCACTACCCCCTCCACTTCATCTAAGAGCCGGTCGTAATCTTCCAGTGACCAGCTCGGCGGAGGGTATATTCCGATGACGTCGCAGGCCGACCACGATACGGCTACGTAACCACGCCCTTGCGCGATGAGCGTGATCGGACGGATGCGTGTCGGCGTCGTCTGAATAATTGCCACTGTCTTCTCTTTGTTTGCTATCCACGACGAGCCGTCGTGAATAGAATACGGCTCCGCTGCAACGACTAATTCGACCACGCCGCTGTGTAAGCTTTCGAGCATCAAATCTTGTGCTCTCGCGGCGTGATTCAAATTAGTTTGCAGTATTTGAGATTTCGCGTTGAGTATTACGCGGTTTCCATTTTCTCCTCGTGACTGGTGGACGCCTTCGGAGATTCGCGCGCTTTCTCCACTGCAGGTATAGATTTGGCTGCTGTTGCCACCTTTTCCTTCTTCTGTGCAGGTACACCTGTCGATTTCGCGACGGATTTAGCGGCGGTCGCTCTCTCTTTCGTCGCCGGCGGCGAAGCAGAGCAGGCCTTACTACCTGTTCTATGTCCGTGCGGGCGGCCTGCCGATTTGCAAACCGGGCACGTCGGCGACTTCTCTTTGCAATTTGTCGCACGATGTCTCTTCTCGCCGCGCCTGTAGCAGGCTTCGGTGCGGTCCACGTTCGCTGTGCATTTTGCGATCACGTGGCCGATCGTCCAGAATTTGAAACAGATTAACTGCCTTTCCTCTATATGTTCGACTCGGACGGACGTCCAGCCGACTTTAACCTTTCCGCTCTCCGTTACTTTTCTCGCGGCCGCGATCGGACATTGTGCCCATGCCATTATTTGCTATCCTCCTCGGGCCGACTTTTACGTCATTGGTAGTGCAGCCGCCTTGTGCGGCGACTGCTTGGACGATTTCGTCGACCGTTAGAGAGTCTTCCATTCGGAAAACTCTCAACGCCGCCCGCTTGCATGGGCGCGTGACCTTCACGCCGCACGTCGTCGCGAATAATTGGCTCAGTCTTAGTGCGAGCTTATCCGCTTTTTCCTCCTTACCGTCGCCGCTTATCTCCAAAATAAGTGCTCCGATTAGCGCTTTTCTGGGCTTCACCTCTTCTATGCCCAGTTCCGATAATTTAATGTTTTGCCGGGCTGACGTCATTAGCTCGGCATACGTCGTGCGGTTGTCCTTATTAATAGTAATAACTACTGCAGCCGTACTCGGATTCTTCGCTATTTTTGTTTTCTCCTTTGGCACCGTTTTCGCTTTCACAGTCGCTACCTGCGATGGTACCTTTTTCTGTGCGCTGGTGGGCTTAAGTGCCGCGGCCACTGTCTCCTTCTTCGTCTTGCGGCCAAGGACCTTTGTCCACGGCATTTCTGTCCCGCTCGCACTCGTGCTCGGCGCGGCAGGTGCGGTTGCTGCGGGAGAAGATTTCCTCTCGCTCTCTTTCCGCATCTGCTCTTTCTGTATACCTTCCATCCTCTTCTGGATGGTCGACTTCTTTTCCTGCGTCTTCGCAGGTTGCATCACCGTCGGAGCAGGAGGTATCGCCTCTCTTTCTCCGTCGGACTTATCCTTCTTTATCGGCGCAGCTTTCTTTATCGCTTTCGCAGGTTCTTCACATTGCGCCGGTTTTCTCGCCGTTGATCTTGACCGTTCCTCTTTCGGAGCGAAGCGCTTTTCCGCCCTCTCCCAGAAGCTCGTTAAGCGATTGTTAATAATCTATGTAGGTGGCAGTGTTTTACAGGATCCTAAGCGTGTTGGTCCCTACCATTTAATACCATAACTGGGGCCTCAAGAATTAGTTCCATTTAATCACATATTAACTCTGTGTTGTCATTAACGGCTCCAACAGTTTCCCCCGCGCGCAATTCGAATCCCATGGCCGGAGATGCCATACCTAGGCCCTGCAGAGGTGGGTTCATATAACATCTTATGGCTCTGAGGCATTAGTAATTGCTGCAAACTTCCACAGCCGACTAATTCGACCCATAGGAGCGGACATATCGTAACTGAGACCTCAAGAATTGGTTTCATTTTATCACTTATGGCCGCTGTGTTGTTATTAACCGCTCCAACGGTTATCTGTTCACCTATTTCGAATCACATGGCCGGAGATATCATACCTAGGCCGTGCAAAATTGGGTTCATATAACTACCTATTGATCCTGGGACATTAGTAATCATTCAGGAATCTTAGTCGAATATCTCTTCCGACCGCTCGTTTTGGTTTCCTCGTCATCTCGCAACCTCCAAGAACCCACGATACCGTCACCCTGAAAATAGTCCTTAGTCCTCTGACCACCTTATCGGATCTTTTCATGCGAAGACCTCGAAGCTCGTCACTGTTTTATCGTTGCGACGAGGAATTTTCGATTAATTCCATTCGCGCCTACCGCTTTTAAAACATCCACGAGTACAACAACCAAATTGTTAATCACGATGCAATAACGAACCAGTAAATATCTCAGCGAGTGTTGCACATTTTCGAAATTACAGAAGGATACCGCATAGTTGGAACTCCGAGCATTACACGTGCATAGTCAAAGCAGGAACTAACCTCGATCGAACATTGACTATCGGTTAAGCTTGGAATATTGCCATTAAATTTCTCGTATTCAAATCGAACGAGCCAGCGACCGCAAGAGGCGCGTGAGGAGTCCTGGTGCGCCATTGTACATATTTTAGCATCGGCGTACTGATTAATTGTGTTCAGTGCGTTTATGTTAAGTGACTGTAAAAGTTGAATACCCTGGAAATCCATCTATTTAAACAGCGTCTCGCTGGAAATCACGCTCGCCAATGCTTTTTGTAGTTATAATACGTTGAATCGATTACACTTAGTACACGCGTTTTCATTTGGTTAGCACGGAGCCAAATTGCGATTTGATCGAGAGTGATTTGCCTAGTTTTTAGAAATCAGATTTACCGATCGCTTTTCTATGCATCGATACGATCAGCCGTATCGTCAATCGAACACCCTTGAGCAGTTAATCGAATGAAATTTTAATGATCCGAGAATAGAATAGCTTAGGAACGAAGTTATCGCGATGTCGATATAATCTATAAAATCGATGCAGAATTAATTACCACTCGGTTAACATTCTCCCGAAAGCCAATACAATCTCTTTGAACGACATCTTATCGTTGCCAGGCCGCGCAGTGATAATCTATATTCTATCTAACCGTGGATCGTCGCGATTCAACGCGAGCATCCATTATTTTAACGCTGCGCGCGCGTGTCACGGTTTCATCACTTACTCGGTCTGTTTCGAGTCATGGTCTTTCCTCGTTGGCCAATACATTTCGCGCATCTGCGTTTAGCCAGTACGTTCGACCACTTAATCCGATAGAGAAGCGCACGCAACACTCCTTTCCGGGACTCGTGTCCAGGTTTGACGCGTTCGCGGATTAAATATCCGTCGGAACTATAGGAATTACAGGATTTCAATAAGGCCGTTATTTTATCGAGGCGCAGCTGCGATTGATAGGATTGAATCGTACGAAATGAACCCCGTTTCACATGCCAGGTTTGTTGTCGGATATATCGACAGAAACGGCGATTTCGCGGTAACAGCGATAGGCTGGAAGGAATCGGTACGTCCGCTCGACGATGTAGGTGTTGGAGTTGACAATTGACGTCTTGGAGTCTTCAGTTCGATTATCTCCACGGCTAATTTCAACGTTGACTTTCATTTCTTAATCTTCTCTTATCCGTGGGTGATAATTTGAATGGAATATCCGAAGGATTCATTTTCTATCTTTCAGTTGTTGAAATCAATTATTCATGTTCTAAGTCGTTCATTTCTGTTTTATCGCTTGACAAATACACTAGAGAATATGACGGTTTACGGAAAGGAACCAGCATGAATAAGAAACTTAAAAAGTTGTTTAAAAAGAGAGCAAGAATAGCTGGACATGGTGAATACTGGGTGGTACATATTACTATCTGGATGTGGGCGTTGGGAAAAATGCCTTCATCGAGAGAAAATAAAAAATCCATTATTATTTAAGAATACCAACCGCAGCACTTTCAAAAAATTCAAGAATTCTTCCATTGCTCGTGTTTGAACATTTTTTTCATCTACCCCCGTATTTCGAGGGATAAAGTTAAACTGATAACAAATATTACGTACAAGAGTGCACGTTTTCGTGAAATTTTATCACAACAATCTACTACTATCCTCAACAGCGAAAATTAGTAGCCAAAATTGTGTTCCGTGCCTTTTCAACACCCGTATTACAGTTTCTAAACTAAGCTTTGGACATCCTGTAGAGTTCGCAACTGAAGAGGTTACCGTGAATACATTACTAATTGGAGTAGCCCGTCGATGTAATCTGATGCTCTGATCCTGCAAACGATCCGAATCGAATTGAGCCAAATATCCCGTGTCGTCTAACAACAGTGTCTCGTCAAATGGAGTTGTGATCGATGGTTTTAGTAGATTAGTAAATATCGTTAATTACAGTGGTGTTGACTGTGCGTGTGACTCGCGTTTAACAGAAATAATCTGTCGTGATTTTATCCAAACGGAATCTGAATTGTCGTCTTTTAAAGTTCGATCTCTTAATCGCGATCAGAAGAAGGAATTCAGCGCGAAGTGATCAGCGAATCCTCATTGTTGGGTATTTTAACTGGTGCAGGTAATTGGTCTGGTTCGGGCCGCTGACATCTCCATTGTCCATGACAGCATACGTTGTCGTAACTTGCTCAATCGTATTCGGGGTCCGTACAATTATGCAGGCTTGATCGGTACATGTGCGCGAAACAGATGGCTGTGATCACGTGTCTACGGAGGATTCGATTCCTCTTTGGTTCGATCGAGGAATCCGCGTGGCATTTCTCTTAGGATTTTAATCACTTCGACGAGTTCCATGACGGCGTTTCCCCCTGGCATTCGTTCGACTCTCGATCAATTCGCGACAATATCTCGTTAAAGGCGCTAAAAAGACGGTAACTTATTCAATTTGCATGGAAATGCAGGTGGTAAAAAATATTTTTCGTCGAGAGAATTCCACGGATGCAATTTCGAACGTGGTCGCGTACGTTCTTCCGTCCGCGAGAAGAAAGAACCCATGGAATGGAGATCCGCGACAACGCAGGATCCCGTGCAATTCAAAAGGGGATCAAGGAGAGAACAAAGGGGATCCTTAATGCCACGCGAAGTCGAGAATGGATGAATAGCGGAGGCATGCGCGAGCGAACCAACTGCTGGGAAATAATTGGAGACAAAAGTCTCCATTCCTCTTAATGTGTATCGCGAGACGAAACACTGTTTGTGATTTTCAAAATATTCGTGTGATTCCTTTTTACCAGCATTCAGTGGAACTGCTCGTATGATATTTTCGAAGCAAAAATAAACGTTTCAATGGCTCAAAGTAGATTGACTATTCTTCGGAAGATATATTTTAGTTCGATTACAGAGAACTGCTCTTTAGAAGAGGGAAGTTGTTTTTGTTCTCAATAGGTATCACTCGTCTACTATCGAGAACACTCGTTAATTGAGAGATTTTTCCATTTGATGGGTTTACATCCTTTCAGCGGCCGTGCTTTTTTTGTTTCACGAGCGATTTCGCGGCCGGCGCAAGGGTCTGCGCTTTAATCCCCCGGATAGACGGTGAGAATGGACCTTTAATCTCCTCCGAACGAATGGCCCGTGCTACCTATTTTGAAAAGCAAGCAATGTATCGTTAATGTTGGATCCTTTTCAACCGACCTTTTAAATCGGCGCTCCGGTTTAAACGCGCGGCAGAGGGAGAGAAAAAGGAAAGCGAGGGACGATACTAGATTGAACCGTGATCCGTTGACGAGCTTAACCGTCCCCTTTTTTTTTTGTTTGTCCGCTACGATGTGCCACGGTCGATAACCTATAGCGATCAACGCCTGGAACGTGATGAGAGGAATTTTTATCGGAAGCCAACGCACGATTTTTCCGCAGAGAAAGCTTTTATATACACAGCAAGGTTTTATTTATTACGTTACTTTGATGCTCTTATAATTTTGATTAAAGGTTTTATTAAAACTCCATGAAGGTTTAAGGTGAGTTTCTCCCTCCTCCGCGGATGGGAAGGATCGCGAGATTTTTGCTAGAAATTTCGTAGACTGGCTTTAAGCAGCTTTCGTTGTACCTTGTATTTTCTTATCGCCGTATATAGGAAATGATACGATGAACTTGTTGAACTAGAAGTTCGTTGATACAGTTTTATAACCGCCTATAGCACCGTATAACTGAGGAAGTGTGGCACGTTCGCGTAAGCGCACACGACGCGATATAGGATACGAGGAATTCATTTTTGCATTTTTCGCATTGATTGCAAAATCTTCGGAATATTTCAGAGGGCTTCCAGCTGAGAGTTACTCGGACGCAAAAAGTATTCACGCGTTCCAATTTTTCGCAGCTTCCTTATATATATCGCGCACGTGCAACTGCGAGAATTGAGAAAGTTCTTCACCGGCATTTTTTATTAGAGCTCTCCGTCCGCAGGTACGTGAACTGCGAAGTTCATGAACATTAAGTCGTAGCATAATTTCAAACCTGTCAATTGATAATCCAGCGATTATTCGACGAGATGAATTCATCGATAAAGGAAGAAATATTAAAATTTCCAGGTGGTAGCACTTTTTTGTACAATTTGGAGAAGTATTAATTGAATATTCGTACACTTGTATCAATTTATTCCTGAAAATAAAATTGTCGTTCCTCGAATTATCCTAGCAAGATCACCAGCGTGCATTTCACGGTAACTCGTCGAAACTTCGTGTTTTTCCACGTTTGTTCATAACGGGATCCAGTTTCCCAAGAAATAATTTACAAGAAGAAGAAGTTACAAGTTCGAAGACGAGAGAAAAAGGTTGGCGGTCAGTGCACACCCCGACCGTTCATCATGGTTCCACCCGCGTGGGTAAGCCGAGCACCTTGTCTGCTCGTAGGTAACCCTTTACTTACCGAAAAAATCGTGGCGATCGTTCTCGTCCGGGCAGACTGACCGTCTGCGCGCCTATTTTCTCCTTCCTTAATTCCAGGCATTCGTACATTTCCCGAGGAAAAATAAATGTCCACGCAAAAGACACAAACAGCCGAGCATGAAACAAACATACGTGTGTCGTATTAATACTGTCGTTCTCAAAGGAAAACGGGACAACGTCGTCGATTTAAAACTGCAGAGTGTTTTTAGCGCTCGTCGGGGTCGTAGAAGAGCGGGTTACACTCTGGCGAAACAAAAAGTCCGAGAAAAAGCGCGAGCTCCTAAGAGGCGACCTTCCAAAGGGATGGTTACCATAGAATCGTAATGCTCGCAGATGTGTCTGCGAACAAAAATTGCGGACAGTGACATTTCGCGTTTTTATCTGTTTCGGGGATCTCATGATTTCGATACTTCCTTGACACCGCATAATTCCGCGAATTTCGCAATTAATAGCGGAGACACGCGTGTATCGTAACATATCCGCTTCCGCTCCAGGAGTCCGCCAGCCGCGAAATACGACACCTAGCAGCTAACATACCGTATCTCGGGCCTCTAGAATTGGTTTCATGTAAGTACATATTGGCCCTGGGCCATTAGTGACCACTCCAGGTGTTCCACAGACCACTAATTCAGCACATAGGAGCAGACATACCGAAAATGGGGCCTATAGAATTGCTTTCATTTAATCTAATTTGCTAATAACCGCTCCAACAGTTTCCTGGGCGCCCAACTCGAATCACATGGCCCGAGATCGCATACCAAGTCCCTGCAGAGTTAAGTTGATATAACTGCTTATTGGTCCTGAGGCATTAGTAATCTCTCCAGGAGTTTTACAGCCGCTAATTCGACACATGGTTGCATATATATCGTAACGGGGGCCTCAAGAATTGGTTTTATTTAATCACCTATTGACGCTGTGTTGTTATTAAACGCTCCAACTGTTATCCGGGGGCATAATTCGAATACCATGGCCGGAGGTGCCATACCTGTGCCCTGCAGAGTTAGATTCATATATCTGCTTATTGTCTCTGCGGCATTAGTATTCGGTCCAGGAGATCTACAGCCGCCTAATTCGACTCAAAGGAACGGACATACCGTAACTGGGGCCGGATAGCCTGTCCAATCCTCGGCTATTCTGGAGACATAACAGCGCGAGCCGCGGGCAGCCGCGAACTTTGTTGCACGTGGAAATCTGCCGGTCACATTCAGCATGTCCGCTCCTCGGCTATTCTGGAGAAATAATAGCCGGAGTCGCGAGCTACCGTCAACATGTTCCACGGGAACATCCGCCGGTTGAATTCAGCTTCTCCGTGCCTCGGCTAATCTGGAGACATCATATCGCTTGTAGCGTGCAGCCGCAAACTTTGTTGCACGGGGAATCGGCCTGTAAAATTCAGCCTCTCCGCGCCTCGGCTTATCCGGAGACATAATATCGCGAGTCGCTGGCAATCGCCAACATTGTTGCACGGGGATATCTGCCGGTGAAATTCAGCAAACCCGCGCGTCGGCTAATCTGGAGACGTATACGTAAGAACATATACGTAAATACAGTTTTAATGGTTCTACCACTTCATCCGACACTAATAGAAACGCATTCCTTATGCGTCAGTTTGCGCTGTGCTCGCGCAACACGCCAACATCTTTCTTTATCACCCATAATGCCTATTCCATAGCTAACACTTTGCGAGTTGAAGATTATTATGTTAATATAAAGTGTTATACGCACCTAACAACATGTCCATCTCGATATAATATACCATTTCGATATATACAGCATAATAATAAAACAGATTAGTTTCAAGCATATTTTTTATAAAAAGTAGTAGTATAATACTTCCATCTGTTCGATTTTATTCGAAACGCGTGACGTTATTGGTGATGCATCAAATGGCGGGAAAAAATTATTTTTGCAAATATAATTAATTAGGATAATATTTATTTATTCCAAAATATAAGCTATTAGGAAGATTCTTTGTTGCGTCCTTAGATTCGCCTCGCAAAAATGCTCGATTGGAATACCAAGAACAACTTTTTTTTATAGTAAACTTGAAGTATGATTCAGTGTCGAAGGAAGCAGAGTTTTTAAAGGATCCAACTCCTAATTTTGTTAACGTTTAGTCGAAGCTGTTTCTTCTTAGTATAATTTGACACTGTCTTAAATTTCCAAAATGTACATTTATTAGGTTGGAAACTATGAAACGAGCTTTTTTTGTTTAGTCTGTGTTCAGCTGCGACTGAGAGAGATACATTATAATGTGCGCTCGATATTTTTATTTAGAAAGCTGAAAGGTATTCTTCTTACTCATTTTGTACAATTTTTTCGTCTGTGCATCCCATTTTTATTTTATTTTCATCCTAAACCAGATGGAAACGAAACGCGATTTACATCCACTCTTCTTGTACGAGTTTAAATTAAATCGTACCGCAGCTCAATCTTCGGGAAATATTAATCAAGATCAGAAATGGATCCAGCAATGAAAAGAATGGTTCGAAATATTGGTATATATTGGAATGGAATATATTGGTTCGAAAAATTTCGTTCTGGCAATTTGAGTATCGTCGATGAGCCTCGAGGAAGAACACCAGCCCATATTGATAACGAGGAATTAAGGACGACTGTGGAATACGATCCACGCACAACTAGTCGAACAACTTGGGTCTAAACTAGGAACTAGTCGTACAGCTGTGTTAAAATGTTTGCGTGCAATAAATAAAGTGAAAAAATTCGACTCATATGTGCCGCACGAATTGACGCAACTGCAGATGATCGCTCGTTTCACAGTTTCCAACCTAATAAAAGAGATTAGAGTTTGAAATTTGTAAATGGCATTTAACCCTTTGCAATCGACCACTATTTCGGCCACACGTCATTTTTTCTATCACTAATCTCTTGGTGAATACAACTGATCTAATTTTTCGACAGCTGAAAATCAATTTCATCCTCGCTCGAGCTAATTTCACCTTCGAAATTCATTTTTGTAGGGCTTCAAAAGTTCAAATCAGTCGATGAAAAACCCCAGCTGCTGTGCGAAACACCGTGGCGAGTCGCCTCTCGAGCGTAAAGGGTTAACCCTTTGCAGTCAGAGTTATTTTTCAATTTAGCAGCTCAGTCGTCGACAACTCTCTACTATTTCAAGTGTTTCGTTTGAAATTCACTTGAAAATGTAGTCAGTTGCAGGACAATTCCTCGACTGCTACTTGCAAACTCTAAAACTTTGTTGTAATTTATATTCGCTTCTTCTTTTCATTTAACGATGTCGAGTCACACTCGACAAAGGTCCGCAAAGGGTTAATTTCGTATTTTGTATCAATTTTTATGATACGTCAATATAGCTATTGAAGTGAGGAGGAATTAAAAATGAGAATCTTTACAAGTTCTATGTTTTTAGTAAGGACGTTGTAGGTTATGTCACGTTGCATTTCTTATTCGAAATTGTTATTCATGCTAATATAACCCAATCTATCACTTTGTTTGTTAGTAAAAAGATTATACAGGTTATGTTACGTTATATTTGTTTTTCGAAATTATTATTAATACTAAAATAACCTAACCTATAACACTTTCTTTGCGTTTTTTAGTAAGAACGTTGTAGGTTATGTTACGTTGAATTTATTCCTCAAAATTGTTATTAATATCAAACTGTGTTTTAAAGTATTCACTTATCGAAATGTATTAATTAATTATATTAATTATATTCAATTACGTTTATCTTATATTTATTTATTTAACGAACGAACCATAACCTCAATATTAACTTCATTTAGAAAGCTTTTCAAGTTTAGAAGCTTTTATGTTTTACTATGACCTCGCGACGATCATTTTTCTAATAATTCTACATTTTGTAATTAAAAATCGTAAACATGAATGAACCATAACCTCAAACTTGACGCCATCTTTAATCGAATCTCTATACATCTTATATTTCTATATATCGCTTATCTCTTATCTCTTAATATCGCTTTCAAAGGATATTATTTAATGAACCAACCGTAACCTCAATATCGACTTAATTCCACTGAAATAAATGAAATTTAAACGCTTTTATCGTTTGCTATTACAGCCAGCCCTCGACTTTCGTACATAATTGTAATATATATATTGATAATGAAGGTAACTAGGCGTGTGTAACTGCTTTCGGGTATTTTCCTTGCAAACTTGTCAAGAGTTAGTCGAATACCATCCTTTCCTTTCTTTTAGGAAATTTTAGAAAATTTGAAATTCATAGAGGAAAACTGTACAAAATTGAAAATTCACAGAGAAGAATTTTACAATATTTAAAATTCACGAAGTAAAATTTTACAGATTCGAAATTTGCAGAGAAGAATTTTCGAAAATTTGAAATTCATAGAGGAAAATTGTACAAAAGTCGAAATTCACGGAGGAGAATTTTCGAAAATTAGAGATTCACGGAGGAGAATTTTCGAAAATTTGGAATTCATGGAAAAGAATTGTAGAAAATTTGAAATTCGCGGAGAATTTTAGACAATTGGAAATTCACGCAAGCGAATTTTACAAAATTGGAAATTCACAAAGCAGAATTTTAAAGAATTTGAAATTTACAGAGCAGAATTTTAGAGAATTTAAAATTCACAGATCAGAGTTTTACAAAATTCGAAATTCATTCCGTAATAGCCAAAAATTTGTCAAGATTTATGAACGCTTCGTTCATATATTTAATTATCAAAGTCTTGACCTTTTTATCAGCTTCTTTCGTCCACGTTTCCATTATGTATTTCATTGTTGCTCGATTAAGAGTTTAGACAAAAATATTGAAAAAGTTGAAACTTTAAAGATGTGCGAATATCGAGGGTCGACTGTATTAGGCTAGGTTAAGTTAGGTTATCTCTATATTAAAAAATTCAATCCTACATATATAAAAATACCTTTATAAAAAAAATATACTGGTTGAAGTTTTCGATGACGTTTCCTTACGAAAGTATTAAGTTAGATTAGGTTAGGTTATCTGTGCATTATGAAATTCAAACCTACATATATAAAAATACCTGCAGAAACAAAGGATATAAAAAGAAATTTTCAATACGTTTCTCCACGAAAGTGTTAGGTTAGGTTAGGTTATTATCTGTGCACGATTAAACGGACGATGCGCGTCAGCGTTCGAATCCTACGAGCAGCGACTACGGAAGCTGAACAACGCGCCAGCCGCGCCATCGCCGGAACAGCAGGCGATCAGGAATTCAGCCTTATTAAAGCTAAGGCTGAAAAACTGGAGAAGGAGAATGCCCTTCTCAAGGAGAGGCTGACCGCCCTAGAAAATAGGGCAAACAGCCAATTATCGCCGGCGATCAAAAGGATGGAAATCGCCGAGCGTAGTGAAAAAGGAACAGGACGGCAATCGCTGCCTACGAAGCAGGAGGAAGCCAGCATCCCCGACACCGGTCTCGTACTGCTAATGGAGCAGATTGGAACCGTTGTCAACGAGCGCCTCACACAATTTTGGGAGAAGGCGGACAAGCGCTTCGCTCTGAAAGAGGAACGTCCGCTGTGGGCAGCACGGAACGCTGCGCGACGCGAAGAACCCGCGAAAGCGAAAACAAAGAAATCCCCCATCCAGAAGAGGATAGAGCAGATTCAAAAGGAGCAGGTTCGCAAGGAGAGCGAAAAGGAGTGTCTAGCAGCGAGCGCACCTGCTCCGCAGAACAAGATGAAGACGGAGACGCCGTGGACGAAAGTCCTCGGCAGAAAGTCGAAAAAGGAGACGACGGCCGCGGTAAACAAGACCGCGAGCGCAGGCAAGAAGGCACCGACGCAGGTAGCAACTGCGAAGTCGATGCCAAAAGAAAAGCCGAAAGTGATGAAAACCCCGAGCACGGCCACTGTCGTAATCACCATAGAGGAGGGCAGTAAATCGACATACGCCCAGCTTATGAGGACGGCGCGGCAGAAGATCAAACTGTCGGACCTGGGAATCGATGAGGTCAAACCCAGGAAAGCGCTGACCGGAGCGCTTATTCTCGAAATAAGCGGCGAAGGTAAAGAAGAGAAGGCGAACGCGCTCGCCAACAAGTTAACCGGGCTATTCGCGATCACGAGGGGTGTAAAAATCACGCGCCCCTGCCAGAGAGCGGCCCTGAGAGTCTTCAGGATGGAAGACTCGATCACGGTCGGTGAGGTCGTCGAAGCAGTCGCCGCACAAGGCGGCTGCACCGCCGACGAGATAAAAACCGGTTCGAGGAGGATGCTTATGCAATGCCCGGTCGCCGCCGCAAAGAAGGTTACCGAAAACGGTAAAGTAAAGGTCGGATGGACGTCCGTCCGCGTTGAACACATCGAAGCACGACAACTTATCTGCTTCAAATGTTGGGAAATCGGGCATGTAATCGCGAAATGCTCCGCGACCGTGGACCGAACGGCGGCGCGTTACCGGTGCGGTGAGAAGGGACACCGCGCTGCGGAATGCAATGAGAAGACACCGACGTGCCCGGTATGCAAATCGGCGAGCCGCCCGCATGGACACAGAGCAGGTAGCAAAGCCTGTTCTGTCCTGCCGCCGACAAAAAAACGACAGAAGAACGCTACTCGATCGAGCGCTAAATCCTCGGGTAAGGATAAGAAACCTGAGGAAAAGAAGGAAAAAGCTGCAGCAGCAGCCAAATACAACCATGAAGAGGAGAAGAAGCGCGAAACTCTGAAGGCGAGCACCAGCCGCGAGGAGGCGATGGATCTGGCGTAACTTTCAATATGAAATGCCAGATCCTGCAAACTAATTTAAATCACGCCGCGAGAGCACAAGATCTTATGCTCGAAAGCCTACAAAGCGGCGTGGTTGAATTAGTAGTTGCAGCGGAGCCATATTTTATCCACGACAAGCCGTCATGGATAGCAAACAGGGAGAAAACGGTTGCAATAATTCAGGCGACGCCGACACGCATCCGACCGATCACGCCCATCGCACAAGGGCGTGGCTACGTCGCAGTATCGTGGTCGGATTGCGTCGTTATTGGAATATACCCGCCACCGAGCTGGTCGTTAGAAGATTTCGATCAGCTTCTGGACGAAGTGGAGGGTGTAGTGCGAAATCACGCCTCGCAATCGACATTCGTACTGGGAGATTTCAACGCGCACGCGACTATGTGGCGCTCTTCCAGAACGACTCAGCGTGGACACTCGACGATGGACTGGGCAGCATCCGCGAATCTCAGACTGCAGAATCAAGGATCTACCAGTACGTGCGTGCGTCCACAGGGCGAGAGCAAGGTCGACCTCTCGTTCGCGAACGACGCAGCATCTCGAAGAGTCACGAGCTGGAAAGTGGATCCGATCGAAACATTATGTGATCACTTATATATAAGGATCGACGTATCCACGGTACAAGGAAGAAGGGCAGCGAAAAATCGACGAAGATATGTTTATGGCGACAACCATCACCGCTACCTGGCCGAGCGAACCGACCGAAGCGGTCGTAGTCGAGCGAGAAGCAGAATGGTTTACGAGGAGTTTGACATCGATATGCAACGCAAGCATGCCGAAAATAAGGTAGAACCCCATTCGCAAACCCGTATATTGGTGAAGGAACGAGATCGCTCTTCTCCGTGCGGAGAGCACAAACGCACGGAGGCAATATACGAGATACCTGAAACGGAGGAATCCCCATAAAGACATCAAAGGCACGAGCATGGGATGGGCTGCTGGAAACGCTGCGCGAGGATCCGTGGGGGCGGCCGTACAAGATAGTAATGAATAAATTACGACCGTGGGCGCCCCCGTTAACGGAGACGATGAAGACGCCGTTCCTGAAGCCAGTCGTCGACACGCTCTTCCCGCCGCAAGAGGCTGCGTCGGGGAACAACTCGCGAATTTCAACACACATCGACCCGATCATCTGGTCTCAGGACAACGACGTCAGCGAGGAGGAAATGGCTCGCGCTATAAAGCGCATGACAAAGAAGAACACCGCGCCCGGACCGGATGGAATTCCCGGCCGTGCCCGT